>JAUMHP010000052.1:23740386-23750891 GCA_032361065.1 Enteromius trimaculatus | reverse complement strand
CCGTTCCCTCCATCAGGGAACGGGGGTTACAATAGGTAACCTAGACGTTCAGCACTCCCGTGTGTCTTGAAATAAATGTCCTTTTTTAAGTATCTCCGTTTTCAAGTCTTCACCTCTGAAGAGTGATGACCCGTCGATTTCATAACTACATAATGTTTTTTTTTTTTTACTTTTGAAACTGTGGTGCACCAACTTTGTTCTTCTTGTACCAATAGAATAATATTATATTATTATATTATCAAATATTATTTTACAAGCTTTGCAGACCCTTACCAGCACATAGAGTGTTCCAATTTTATTAGTTGATTCCTCTTGTTTCTAGTAGAAGACCAGATGAAGTACCCCAGTGAGATGGAATATCTGCACCATGTGTACAGTCATGGTCAAAAATATCAGCACCCTTGGTAAATATGATCAAAGAAGGCTGTGAAAATTAATCTGCATAGCTAATCCTTTTGATCTTTTATTTTAAAAATTCACAAAAATCTAACCTTTCATTAGATAAGAACAATTTAAAATTGGGGGGAAATATCATCAGGAATTTCTTTTTCTCAAATACACGTTGGACACAATTATTGCCATCTGTAGTTTATCAAACAGCACCTATATCACCACATGTTTTTCGGGAGGGTGTCAAGAAAAAACTCTTCTAGCTCATCCAAAAACAAACTCCAACATATTCAGTTATCAGACACGACTGGAACTACAAATGGGACCGGCTTCTGTGGTCAGATGAAACTAAACAATTAGCTTTTTAGCAGCAAACACTTAAGATGGGTTTGATAGACACATGGATAAAATAAAAAGCACCCCATGTGTACAATGAAATATACTGCTGTATTTTTTATATTTCTGCTGGAGGTCCTGGACATCTTATTTAGACACATGGCATCATAGATTCTACTGAACACCAACAGATACAAAAATCAATAATGACTTAAATCTTATAAAAGGACACATTTGGATCTTCCGTTTGTACAATAACACAAACCTCAATAACAACACAAAATGGCTCACTGAGCACAAAACCAATCTTCTGCTGGCCATTGCAGTCCTCTCACCTGAACCCTGTAGAAAATGAGTGAGGTGAACTGAAGAGAAGAAGCTGGGAATCTAAATGGTCTGGAGTGATTCTGGATGAGGGAATGGTTTCTGATCAGATATTATATGAGAAACTCTAGAGCTGTTAAACTGGCAAATGGAGGTTTTTAAAAAAGTATTAAACAAAAGGGTGCATTAGAGAAAAACATTTACTTCATTATGATATTTCCCCCCATTTCAAATTCTTATTATGCAATGAAGTGATGTTGATAAACAAATTTCGAGAGGAGCGCACACATGATTAGTCACGGCTGGCACCGCATTGCTCAATCAATTCATTTCCATTCCGTCCAATCAAATTCATAAGTCTCCTCCTTAAATAAGCTTGTTTCCCTTCATTTCCTTATCTTGTTGCGCATCCCTCCTTCGCCCCTTCTCCGCTTCATTCTGCGGCTTCCTGCATCAGGGGGTACGTGGAGGGTTCCAACTCCTAAGGCTCGGAGTCTGCCGATCTCCTGGGTCGCCCCCCTGGACAGCACGCCAAACACGCTTTATTTTATCATAAGGAAGCACAAACTCATGAAATGTTCGATTTTTGTGGATATACCCAATAAAAGATGCATATTAATTTCACAGCCATATCATATTTACCAAGGGTGCCAATATTTTTGGCTATGACTGTAGGTAAACATGAAAGCAGCGATTGTACTTCGCTTGATCCATTGTCTTTTGGATAATTGCATAAAATAAGTTCTGGAACCAATAAATGTTTGATTCTAGTACAAGAAATACAAGAATAATTTTTACACCAGAAGTAAAAATCTAAACACAGGCAATCAATGGACTACACCAGGATCACATGACTCCAATGTCACTACCAACTCTTTCACTTCAATACATCATGCTTGTAGACTTTCTTAAGACACAGGCTACACAGTCAACCTAAACCTTGACGTCATGATTTTAGCATATCTGAATGCTGTATTTACCCAATCAGCATACATTTTTATGTAAAAAAAAAAAGATCTAAGCACACTGACTAGCCCATTGCAATTTCTGTCCTACCAGCACAAGCCCCTTGCTAATATAATTTAACATGAAAAAAAGGTTCAAAAGCACTCTCTGGTGGGAATAAATGCCAGAGGCCTTCTAATAATCCTCTAAAGACACTGCTTAGATGCTGGAATCAATTACTCATAATGACTAGGATCTTTAGTACAAATCAATAGAAGCTCAGATCAGATGCTTGGCCAGCGAGAGTCAAGCATTTAGCAGCTATTTCAGTGGCTCCTCGCCTCACCCTTTTGTATCTGTGAGTAAACAGCAGTTCTGGCTCGGTGAAGCTGAAACGAGCTCCTGGTCTTGTTTGATATTATGAAGGGAGGGATCAGAAGGAAACTCAGGGGAAGGTAATTGCAGCGGGCCTCTAATGGTGGGGACACCACTATTCAGGACACCTTCGCGCAGGACGCTCGATTGCACAGGTGTTCTTCTCTGTTATTTCTGCTCTCAAAGGCGCTTCTCTGATGAAGACACACTCGCCACTTAATCCCCTACCTCTAGTGATAATGGGGGGTGCAGAAAATGCGTCAGAACAAAGGTTTATCGAAAGGCAATTGTTGCAGACTCTCCTAAACACATGCTTCGTATTTAACACCGGCACTTAACACCAGCCAAAGTATATGATAGGAGTACATTATTTTTCAAAACACTTCATATGCCGGACAGGCTGCAATGTGGGTCTGCAATTTAGAAGCTTCAGGGGAGGGAAAAAAAGACTAACAGTTTCTCCAGTATGAGATTTTGTGTGAAATTACTAGAGAAAAGCTTTCACAAAAAGTAGGAGCCTAACTTTAAAAAAAAAAAACAAGCCTTTAAGTAATTTTTGTTTTGGAAAAATAGTTACTAATACAGATTTTGGTTATGGTAAAAACCAACAGAAAGCTGCCAGGGCTTACATGAGCAACACTATACTGCGAAAGGAAAATTTTTTCACCAAAATGTCTCCAAAATGTTGCTATAGAAATATTGTGACCTTTAGCCTGAGTCAAACGAGTCGAGTGTGTCTAAATGAACAGAACAGGTCTCAAACATGCATTTATAAAACTCGAACAAATTCAGCTAAATTAATTGTGTAACCCGTAAAAGCATTCTTGCATAACCACAGCATAAGAATGTATTTATGTATGATAGTCCCAGAAATTTGTTCAGCTTGTGATTTATGAATGAGGCCCAATGCAACAATCATTTGTCAGGTGACTGCCAAGCATTCATGGGTTTCAGTAGTGGATCAACAAGAGGGTGAGTAACTCCATGTCAACTAATTCTCATTAATTAACATGTCTACTTACTCTCAGATTAGAATGTTAGGGTAGGTTTAGGGTTAGTAGAATAAGCTGACATGTACTTGCAAAGTCAGTATGTATATTGGAGATATTTAAGCAGACAGTATACTAATACTCTAATGACTGCTAGTTGATTGTAGTTGAAAAGTTACTTACTGTTAGTGAGATATCTAAAGTGGACCAAATAAAGTGTTACCCAGAACTTTATTTTTTTGATCTTCACCAAACCGTGCACACGTCAGCTCTAGACCAAGCTGGTAAATTAAATACATTTTTAGAATAAAAAGATTTTTGACCTATTATACAAATTTTAATAAACAATTCTATGATGTTCAGAGAGGCAAACAATCAATTAAAAACAGCTATTTCAAGCACAAATGCTTTAATACCAATCAACCACACTGGTGCTTGAACCCTGAAAATTGTCACTTATATTTATATGGCTTTTTTTTATACTCATTACTGTATATACAAATTTTAAAAATGGTTTTATGACGCAGTACTATACGCAGGTCAAGGAAATGAAATTGATTACAAATGCTACAAATCTTCCAAGCAGTGACTGACAATCAACTGAATAGTTCTTTTGTTTGTGTGTGAGTGTGATATTCCTCTTCTTGGGATGTTTTAAACAGGAAGTATTGGTGATGTCATAGAGCAGGGTTTCTCAAACCTTACCCTGGAAGTCCATCGCACTGCAGAATTTAGCCTTTAACCCTAATCAAACACACCTGAGCATGTTAATCAGTGTCTCATAGGTGAGTTTTATCAGGGTTGGAGCTAAACTCTGCAGTGCATTCGACCTCCAGAGTAAGATTTGAGAAACCCTGTCATAGAGTTAATTTTCATGCTGGCTTGATCAACTTCTACCATTTCTGCGACCTTCAAATGAAAACGTTTAAGAAAATCTCTATCAAATCAAATCAACATGTTACTTTCTTAATACAAATCGTGTGTGTCGATAGGCTATAATTCTCTAATAGCTTTATTGTTGTCACTCCACTGTAAGAATGATAGGACAGCATTACATTTTATTTGTTTACATTTTTATTCTGTTATCATAAAAATATATAGATTTGTGCATTTGGCAGACCAATCCAAAGAATCCAGGTGACTTGCACTGCATTTTAACAATTTATCAGTTCATGCATTCCCTCTGACTCAAACCCATGGGCTTGGCATTGCTAGTACATTGAAAAAGCTGTTCTAATACAGAGTGGAAAAACACTGTGGCAAAAACAGCAGCTTGACCAAAGAGATTTGAAAAAGTGTACATGAACACCCATATCACGACACATTGACATCACAATATATTTCAAATATTCTTCGATTTTCATCATAAAATAATAATAAAAAAAAATTAATCATCTTGTGGAATTAATAAATATACATACTCAATTATTATTTAACTATTTAATTATTATAATAATTATATATATAGCAAGATAATACTGATAAAAACGTGACGTCTTTGTATTGAGCATCTCTGTCCGGTAGAGCTTCCCTGTTACTCCACATTCCTGTACTTGGTGAAGAGGTTGTAGAGGACTCTCAGCGTGGACTTCAGGTCACAGTTGACAATATCTGATGAGACACACAAAAGATAATCATAATCACGGTATGTTATGAGGTGACTACATGGAATGTTATTTTCGATACAAAGCCTTAACTTCCCTCTCTCAACATATCTAGCATCTCAACTGCTTAGTCACGTGCTGCTTCTAAAACACATTAACAACTCGATTTGCACGATCTTTGAAGAAAACAGTGCACTACACTATTACAGCAAATCAGTATTCCAATAGTTGACATCAAATACTTTTAAAAAGCTGAAAGTGTCCTGCAAGTTACACTGAAACTGATCACACTTTAGTTTGGGGACTCACTATAAACTATGCCTCACTGAACTCATAATTATTGCTTATAACTTAGTAAGTTATAAGTAATAACCCTATCTAAGCATACTAAAATCCTTCACCCTGCAACGAGTAGTAATAGTAATGCTTGTCTTAGAAGCCACCACTAATAATAAACAGTAAAAATGTTATAGTATCACTGTATTTTGAGGCCTAATCTTAGTTAGTTCATGTGCGACAAATTAACCAGATGTTGTTAAAGCCTTGTGATTACACAGAAACTCTGCTGCAACAAATGAAATGCAATTGTAAATGCAGCATGCATTCGGGACATTCGCCAAGCCTTTTGGGTAAAGCAACTACAGCACAACTCCAGCCCCATCTGGTGATTAACCTCACATTCATTTGTGTTCAATGAAGAGATCAATTACCCCGATACACATGGCAATTCCTCTTAACTACAATAAACTAGTGCAATCAGGCAACATGCCATGACCGTTCCTTCAATCAAGCACTGGGAAAGCTCCTACACAAGCACACAGGATCTCCAGTTTTATTAGAGCAAGAAAGTTTACCTTCTGGCCTGGGCTTTGGCTTCTCCATATTGCCATCTTGCATCAGCTCAAAGGAAAATGAGACATTGTGCACCTAATGCATAAAATGCAAAACAACACTGTGATGAAAAATGAACAACAATTTTAATATAAATTATGGCGCTAAAATTTCATTTAGATAATGTATTATATATCAGTTCATGGACCTTCACAGACTCCTGGGTCCATGGAGAGATAAATAAAACATGTAGGATTTTCTTTTGAAAATATTTACATTAATGATTTATTAAAGTAGGGATAAACAAAAAAAAATTAAGTTTCTTACTGTGATTAATCCACCTTAAGAAAATTCTATAATAATCCACCTATAGAAATTTCTGTCCTCCAAAAGGTTAATTTTACTAAAAATCTTCAAGTTTCAGAAAGAGTATTTAAAGACATTGTAAAAAGTAATTCATCGGAATCGAGTCGTCCGAACATACACAGAGAACATAAAATATGAAAAATTAAAGAGCAAATGTGCTTGAGGTTTGTTTTTGCCACACAAGCAAGTTTGAACATACATCTGGCAAGTTTCATTAAAATATCTTTCACGAGTTTGCGCTTCCTCAATGTAGCGAATAAAATAATAATAATAGCATGTTTGGCGTGCTGTCTGCGGGAAAAGCCGGGAGCTCGGCGGATTCCGAGCCCTAGTGGTATGCAGAACTCTGCGTCCGGATCGAACCCCGCGTGCCCCCTTTTGAGGATGCGAACGGTAGAGAAGGGAAGGAGGAGGGATGCTTAGAACGAGATGCAGAAGGAGAGGAAGTGGGCTTATTCATAGTGCGAGTGTTAGGACCGGATTGGCTAACGAGAGGTAATGATAATAATTGATAATGCAGCACCAACTGTGTCCGATTATTCGTTCGCGCTACTCCCAGAATTAATTTAGCAACATCACTTGTGTTTGGAAGTTAAGTGAAAATGTTCATTTTTGAGTAAACCATATTCCAGCCTCACTCTTCACATCTAATAAATAATCGATTCAATGAACTTTAAATTAAATATGGTTAATAATTTAAACATAAACTTTTACAGAAATTAAATTCTATTTTAAGTCAAATAAAGTTTAATTTAATTCAGTTTAATTTAATTTCTGTGAAAGGTTGCGTTTAAACTATTAACCACAATTTCACAATAATTTACAGTACCTTATGATCAAAATTTTCAGGGATGAGGAAGAAGTTATAGAGGGGCACAAAGTATCCTTCAAGGAGTCCCATCAGTAAGACCAGGTACACACCATCAGCAAACTACAGGAGATCACAAACATCAAAACTTCAGTTTCTGCACATCTCTCTCTACTGATAATCACCTCAAGTCGAGTTACAGTCATATTACCTGTGTTTCCAGCTCTGACACCTCCAGGTTCAACTTGTTTAAGTGCTTGTTCACGAATGTAATAAGAGTCTGATAAAAAGACCAAGAGATCAGAGTCAAAGAGTCAAAGCTCTCCGTTTGTAAAACCTCTTAAGAAATAGAATGAAATCTGCACTTGCCTTTTTCACTACATTCAATTTATCTGGCGCATGGTCAAAAAGGGTATCAAAGGCGTCTCGCTCTGTGAAATAAAACATGATTTTTCACATGCAAGACAGCACTGGAGAAGATATACCAAGTCCAGTTTCATTTTCATTTTTTGCACTTTAATGCAAAGCATGTTTAGGTGTACAAATGGCTGCAAAACAGCCAGAAAAAAGGTGGACAGAAATGCTGTGATATTAATTCAAATGGCACCTGCAAAAAATACAAATGTTAAACCTTTTTTAGACTAATTGCAATTAGTTTAACCAACTGGCCTTAAGCAGATGAATGAAGTCCGTTCATAGGCAGTCTTAACAGTTTAACTACAGGTATATGACTAAAAACATGATCCATTAAGTTTGACAACCATAAAGTCTGTATATTTTTGTCCCAATGCTGATGATATATCCATTTATTTATTTAACTAGTATTTCTTATCCAGTGCCATTATTTCACAAAATAATATTTTTCTAATTTTGCTGCCCAAACATAATTTGCTGTACATGTTTATTTTGATACTTAGTTATTTAATTATAAAAAATATTTAAATGATATGATTATTTTATATGGGTATTATATCATTATTATTCAAATATATGATTATTTTAGAATTATAATATGATACTATATTAAATGATCATCCTACTGTAAATTTCGTATGCTTATATATATATATATATATATGGCAGATAGACTATTAGTATACAGTGCGTTATTTAATTGTGAAAATGTTTTTCAGGCCACTGTAACTGAATGAAATGTGCAAATTATATGTAATACATACCATATCTTCCAGACAATGCCCTGGGGAAGGAAAGAAGCATTATTATTTCAATACCAATTTGGCAAAACAAAAGAGATCAACAATCTATTTATGTCTCAATGAAAGGGTTTTACAAACAGTCTAAATGGCAAAATAATAACCAAATTCAGAGGGACATATCAAGAGTGCCAGGATGAAAGGCAAACAAAAAGATTAGGGGGGAAGGGGAACGCTCTGGTCCCAAGAGCGGCCCGATCAAACAGAACTGGGTTCCAGGATATTGGCCTAGTGGATGCCTGCCCAGCAGCGGCTCGTCTCCACACAGTCAATTCTGCC
This sequence comes from Enteromius trimaculatus, assembly GCA_032361065.1. Classification (NCBI taxonomy): domain Eukaryota; kingdom Metazoa; phylum Chordata; class Actinopteri; order Cypriniformes; family Cyprinidae; genus Enteromius; species Enteromius trimaculatus. The sequence continues at coordinate 23,742,430 of JAUMHP010000052.1, read as the reverse complement.
CCGACAGAGGCATGTCTCAGCAGCTGCTGCCCGAGTCCACATCAGCAGCCAAGGAGCTGCTCTCTGCCTTATCTCCCAAGCTGATTGGAGCCCGCTGGACCGCTGTTAATCAGCAGCAGCAGTGGAGAGCTGGCAGAGCAACAGCTCCGGTGCTCAACCTCTAGAACCACTGCGAAGCTGCTCAGAAGCTCTCACACACACACACACACCGGGTACAAAACAGCTCCATGACTGGCATGTCACTGCATGTTCTAGCCACTGGATCCCTGTTTATTTCATACTTCAACACAGACCAAACACCCAATATTAAACAATACGATATCTGCTTTGCTCTCATTTTCTGTCATGCTTATTGTTTATAATCATACATTTCCTACAAAAGGATCTGTTTTTGTTTTGTAAAAGGTATTAGCATCACTGAAACCGATTAAACCGAGTAAAGAATTTTACTGTAATGTGGCTCGTGTATACAGTAATTACAGTAACTGTAAACAGCAAAGGATTATGGGAAATATATGGTCATTACTATTCACTACTGTACAGTACACTACTGTAAATTTACTTTCTCTGGAAAAACTGACCAATGGCAGGGCACGAAAGAGATACCATTAACTTGGCACAAAGGTTAGTACATTATTTCTGTTTTTGCAAAACTAAGATATTTTAAGATGGTTTCACTTGTCAACAGCAAACTAACATTATTCATTCATTCATTCTTTTTTCATGTCTTTTTTTTCATAATGTAATTTATTCTTGTGATCAAAGCTAAAATGTTAGCATCATTACTTCAGTCTTCAGTGGCACTTGATCAGAAATCATTCTAATATGCTGATTTAGCTGGGGTTTTTTTTTTTCAAGCTTCCCTGATGAAAAGAAAATTTAGAGCAACAGTATTTACCTGAATTTGAAATTATTTTGTAACTTTATTAAATGTCTTTATCATCACTTTTGATATAGCCATTTAAAGCATCCTTGCTAAAGAAAAGTAGTAATTTCTATAATTTCTTCCCCCCCCAAAAATTATGAAGCAAAGCTTTTGAATGATAAAGCATATAATGTTATGAAAACTTTTTATTTACAGATAAATGCTGATCTTTTGATCTTTCTATTCATCAAAGAATCCTGAAGACAAATTACTCAACTGTTTTAACTATAATATAGAGAAACATTTATATTAGAATGATTTCTTAAGGATGATGTGGCACTGAAGACTGGAGTAATAATGCTGAAAATTCAGCTTTGAAATCACAGGAATAAATTAAATTTTAAAACATATTCAAATAGAAAGCAGTTATGTTAAAACAGTAAATATATATATATATATATCACAATAATACTGTTTTTGTAGTATTCTGGATCAAACAAATGCAGGCTTACCAAAAGCATTAAAAAATCTTACTGTTTAAAAACGTTTGGCTGTTATATACTTTCTGATACTTTTGCTTTTCAGTATGTTTATGTTTTGCAATGAAACAACATCCCCAGGCGACTGTGGTGATGTTTTTTCATGAAGTGCATTCGAGGGGTCAAGATTTGTCTTTTGTATTTTTAAAAAGAAATTGTTTAACAATAAAAACAAGAATATTATCAGAACTAAAGCTTATGAGTTATTGTAAATTAAGTTACAGTAATAATACTGTGAACATTTTTACAGTAATTTACTGGCATCCAGCTGCCAGTAAGTTACTGTAAAATTTACAACAACCTTTTTACAGAGATTATAAATGCATTTAAGGCATAAATTGACATTAGTGCAAAGAATAACTTTAGCATACTTTTAAAAAGAGGAACTTGAGGAAATTATATACTTTAAAAGAATAAACTTAAGTGCAATCTGAAAGTAACATTTCCAAACACTTAATTGCATGTTATTTACATTTAAATAACAATGTATTAAATGCATTTAGTTGACCGTAGGAAGGTAGTTAAAAATAAAGATATAATTAAAAATTTATAATGAATTGCATTTAAAGGAGAAGTTCACTTTCAAAAAAACTTTTGCTGATAATTTACTCACCACCATGTCATCCAAGATGTCCATGTC
>JAUMHP010000052.1:23649147-23698230 GCA_032361065.1 Enteromius trimaculatus | reverse complement strand
TAAATGTATATATGTAAATATTTTCAAAATATATACTATATATATATATATATATATATATACAGTACATACATATGTTATGTGAACAAAAACTTTTATGTTGGATGCGATTAATCCAACAAACACTAATTTAAAAAAAAAAACATTTATTTTTTCTTTATTTTTGACATTCATTGACAACATTGCTAGTATAAAACAATATAAAATGCAGTGTTTTTTTTCTTGTTAATCTACAATACTACACTATACTACCGCCTCAGGCAGGAGGCCACACACACACTACAGAAACCTACTCCGTCAAATGTTCGTCATCCGATACATTAAAACAGTAGATCAACAACAACAACAGAAGATGAAATATCTTATTTTTTTGGCAGGTCTAAAAAAGCAGAGCCTGTATCGGTTACATTACATTACTTAACAACGGTTTGACGTCAGATACATCAGCCAATCCATCCACAGAATCTTACTGTTGACTGGAGATAACAGCTGATTTAACCAGACTGCCAGCCATGCACTTTTGCAGAGAGCACTGAAAAAAAAAAACTGTTTATCTTGCGGCTTTGCCCTGCTGAACCGTGAACAGGACAGAGGTGCGCTTTTGCAGGCAGTTGGGGACACGTCGCAACCCTGGCAACAAACACCACTGGTGTGTATTTTTAGTGAACTCCCTTATAAGATTTCAAAGCCCCTGCACTTCCTAAAGAATAAACACACTTCAAAACATAAGCACAATAAACCTAACACCACATAGAAAAGCCCTTTATACTGTAATTATACAAGCTCTGTCTGTAAATATTTAATCAGATACAAAATGTCTTAATGTCCATAATATGTGCTGAAAATCTTTTCTGTTTGCATATGAAGATGCTTTGAAAGCACATGAAAGCAGACGTGGTAGGTTTGCAGTGGTAATACTAGACTCATTTTACTGTAGACGTCCCGTTGATTTTGTGGTGAGTCAATGTCTAGTGGTATAAAGGGAAAGACTACATGACTTTTTGCTCTCTTTATATCCCTTTCTTTCAACGTAATCATTATTATATGATTTCTTTCTGTAGAACACAGAAGGAGATATTCAGCAGAATGTTCAAGCTGCTCTATTATACACAGAAAATGATATTCTCTAATCTATTCTTCAATTCAGTGCATTAGTTAGTTCACAGAATCAGCGGAAATCACCTTAATTGCCTTTTTCTTTTATTTTAACTTCACATGTTTGCCACCTTTAATTGACTTCCGAGAACAAGGGCAAAAGCTGATTCATTTAGGAACATCCTGTAGCACAGACACCACAGCTTCGTTGCAGTCTTATCCTGAACTATTTTCAATGGCGTAAACAGACAATTTCGACGAAACTGTGTCTGAAATGTAACTTACAATACTGCATTCTTGTATACAATCAATACCCTATTTTGCAATCATGCTTAGGTTTGGTGAAATGCGTGCATGTGTGATATCGCTTAACTCTATCGCACAGGAAAATAAAGGATAAAAACTCACTATACTGTATATAGATTTTTTTTGACAATACAACTGCATTCTGCATCCCACAGAGAAAGCATGCAATCTCAAGACACGTTTGTTTCGTTTTTTTGCAGATTGAGTTAGATTTGTATCGTAGACAATACACATTGTTCACTCCTTCTGTCAAGCTTCATAAAGGACAACACCGTGAAAAACCGGGGGCCTGTGTGTCACAGTTGTACAAGAAAAGAGTTGAGGCTTGCATCCAGTGGAAGAAGTTTAAACGAATAAACAGACGATGCAGTCCACTTGAGGAAAACCGCAACAGCTTTACAAACAAATGTAAAGACGACAAATGACATCTCAAGATAAAAAGGCAATATGGAATAACAATAAACTAAACTAGACACAGGTGAACTCAATCTTTCACTACAGAAACCAACTCAGCGTTTTAGTAACCGAGGCAACTGAGGAAACGGGAAACAAACACAAAAACCACAGAACCAAATAAACTTCAAAATAAGAGTCTTAAGACAGAATGACACAAACAAGACAGCTTGGAATGAGAAGGCGGTTGCAATTTAACTCTGCATTTCCATAAAATCCACGCAAAAGCCAAACTGTAATTCTCAGGTGAACTATTGCTTTAAAAACTGAGCGGAAACACGGGCAGTAGTGGATGTAGCTCTGCAGTTACCTGAATATTTCAGTGCTTCCATAAAGTCCTCTTGTCCCTTATGTATACATGTCATGAATGCTGTTATAGACTTGCAGTCAAATATCCACAACTACCATGAGACAGACAAATCAGTCTGCATTATGAGGCACAAAGGCAGTTGTAGTGAGGCCAGATCTCAGTGCGGGTGTGATTTTAGGACACTGTTTTGCTAGCGGTGGTCTAAGTGAGGGGATGTGTCAGTTCTTGTCATGTGGGTGTTAGATGAACTCCCTCTGGAGACAGACGCGCTAACACTCGCGTACATTGCATTCCAGCAGCCAGAAGCCGAACATAGTTGTGCACCAGACCACACCTCCACAGTCACTCTTATTTATATATGAGTGTGTGAACAGGCTCTGCAACGGACACAACTAATTTGAAGCTGCAAACACCTTAAAAGCGCTATGCATTTTTGTTATGCACCAGATTAAGATATAATGGTCTCACTGCATTAAAACGTTGTCAGATCTGAAAGAGCTAAACTGATTTTAAGTTCTGAATATGTAACACCGTTACTGATATGTTCAGAATGAAACAATACATGCTTAAAGGGATGGTTCACCCAGAAAGGAACATTCTAATCATTAATTACTCACACTATCATATACGTAAACAACGTATAGAGAGCCTATGTACGTGGATATGTTGTTTACATTTAGATCAAAGAACAAACAACGTAAACAATGTACATGTTTGTCACATGACCTCATTATATTGCATGCTTAATTGAGTAGGTGGCATCTAGTTCATAAGATACTTTAGATTTTCAGCTGTTGTCAAAGGGTCAATGAAAATAAGAGTGTTCACAAAAATAAAAAACTGAATTTAGGATGCATGTGCAAAGCTCTTAAACAATTTGTATTGTGAAAACTATGTGATATGGTGCAATCATCAAGTAAATCATTACATATTTTTTTACAACGTGATTGAATTAATTTGAGTGCACAAATTAATCATGATGATTTCTTTTATTAAGGTTTTTTTTTTTTTTTTAAATCACTACTGCATCACATAAATATAATAAAATATTTTGGTATTGTTGAAAAAAATAACAAAGCAGTTTATGATCCTTTAATCAGGCTTTTTTCTTCATTATGATTTGCAAAATGTGCATATGGGTAGTTGATGTACAGTATGAATGTGTCCTATGGTATGACATAAAAATAGAAATAAATTAATAACCTCTAACATTGAAGGTAAACCTCTCACTTGCTAATTGTAACTCTAAAAATGTTGATACGTTTAAGTTTTTTTCCCCTACAATATTTACAATTGGACACAGTCCAATTTGTATTTGTCGACTATCCATACACATTACACATACAGTAATGGATACTGCAGAAATAATAAAAATACTATGTTAGTATGCTAATCCAACATAACCGGAGACTTTCAGCTGAATTATTTTATCACAATAAAGCTTGTGTTAAAGCATCATAAAAACTCAACCGCTTTGCCACAATAGCAGCTACTGCATCCAAACCTATAGCGACTGTAATATGTGGTCATTTTAGTATGTCTGCGTGGAAGGCCAAATTAAAATGTGTCAAAAATTATAACTGAGCGGCTGGCATGTCAGGCTTCACGGATGGAAGAAAACAGCTATTAGATCCATCTGTAGATGCATTCCTCAGTGGAAGGCAGCACACACTGTCTCCTCCGTTTGCTCTTTCAGCTGAATCTGCATTGTGCTGACTTACATACCATGACTTCACCATCTGACAGAATGGAAAGGGCCACTGCGGGCAGACGGCACTAACCCACAGAACACCAGTAAAATGTGCACACACGCATGCGTGCATATCCCTGCATGCAAACACGGGAGGGAAAAAACATTACTGGGATTAATCGTGGCAGTGCACTTATTAAAATGCTATCAAGTCTGTCCTTTAATGTGTTGATGGGAAATCCAGTGATGTTCAAATATGCTCTATATATCTATTTCTACCTACTAAAACATTTCAAGTTGTGTGTTATGAAACGACAAAAAAATCAAAGTTTTCTAAGTACTTCTGAGTGTGTAACAATAATAGACAAAGTGCATATACATCATTACTGTCTTTCATGCCAAGAACTGTTGTCATGTGTTTCCATGACGCCTTTAAGTTAGCTTTATGAAAGCCCACAATGTTGTCGCAGAGAAAATATATTGTGTATAGGGTTGATTATTAATCACTCAAACCACTTTCTCCACCTTTCCGTTGGTCTTGCATATCTGCCATGTTTGTAGTTTTTAACACATTTTTTATTAGTTTTTGTAGTTCTAATCAAATATATGACACACTGATTTAGTCTTCATGTTTGGAGCCAATCTGATGACCTGATGTCATGGTCCACACCCTTTATTACTTTAAAAATGTGTATGTGATTTTATAGCGCAAAGACACGAAGGACTGCAAGAAAAACAGATCCCAGGCATGAAGCGAGCCGTTTGATGTTGTTGCTGTAGAGAGCTTCCAGCTATCAGACCAAACAAAAGGAAGCTGATGTCAGTGAGGAAACAGAGGGAAAGCTGGGAGCTGAACGTAACGGACTTAATTGCCACCCTATACAAAGAAAACCAGGAAGGAACCCCCATCCGATAAGCAGACATTACGCCTGTTAGTTGCATGGCAATCTCAGAAAACAATGTTTCCCAGCATCCCTCATGGGCTTAACCTTTCCCCGCGGTGCAAACACGCTCCCAGTGTCTCATACTCGCAGTAAAGACACTGCTTCACGAAACACTGCCAAAACAAAAGGAAGCCGTCTTGGACAGAAGTACAAACAGTGTGTTATCTAAGTGGCCTCAGTGAACGTCTCATAAGAAAGTCATTAATTCACACAGAAGTGAGAGTGCGAGACAGAGCAGCCGCGGGCCGTCTGAGGGGTTGCCTGACCCTTTCCAGAAGGAAATTTATCTTAGGACACTCATGGAAGTTTGGCAAAGCACTCTAGAGTATAACCATTTGCTGAGACGATTATACAAATAGTTTTATAAGCCTCATTCTTTCATTTTGAGAAATAATATGTTAGTGGATATAACTAACAAAAAAATGTACCATAACAGTAATGATCATTTATGGGGGAAATGCTTAATTAATATAATATTAAATAAAAAAAATATATATTTTTTTGCATTTTCATTGCTGAAAACAAAATTAATAATCAATTAATAAAGACTGATTGTTGATTAGTAAAGAGTTTTGGTAACACTTATTCACTATTAACTACACCTTTTCCCTCAATAGTTAGTGAGGTAATTGTTAGGTTTATGTATTGGGTAGGATTAAGGATGTAGAATAAGGCATTAATCTGTGCTTAATTAATACTAATGGATGGATAATATTCTGGTAATGCTAATAAACAACTCATTAAGTGACCTGAAATGAATTGCTACCAGCTTTTTTTATGCAATACTACATTATAACATCAACACAATTAACCATAGTGCATCATTTTTTAAGCGAATACATTTTTACATTTACATCACATAACCAACTCCATGTACTGTATGTATGGCTTTTGAGACGGAGTAAACTTGCTTAGTAGCACACCTGATGCATAAAAGGTAAAGACTAGTCTTAAAAGTTAGCCAGCTAGATTTTTCTTTAGGACTGGTCCAATTACATTAAAATGTATATTAGTCTAAGTTAAATACAAAAAATAAAACAGATAACCCTTGGCTAACTGTTAGTTGGTCAGACTAGCTCTCAAGTCTTAACATGAAGGCTAAGTTTATGCAACTGGCCCCTGGTACAGTATTGCCTTGTAGTGCAGGACACTGAGGTACGAGTCATGATATAAGAATGCAAAGACTTTAGCAAATTCTTTTTTATTTGACTTTTATTTAGATTTTTAACACTTTCAGTTAGGTTTGGAGTTCCTCAAAGAACCTTTCAGTGAACAGTTCGTAAAATAACCTTTTTTCCTTCTAAAGAACATTTTAATCGTCTAAAGAACCTTTTTCCACTGCAAAGAACCTTTAGTGGAATGAAAAGGTTCCACAGACGGTAAAAGTTTTTAGTGAAACCAGTGATGCCAGTAAAGAACCTAGCGTACAGTACATGGTATTTCATAACAAGGTATGCATCACATTTTTAGAGTGACATCACAATGACCTTTGAGATTGTTTGGAGGATATTATATCATCACACTGCATGAGGCAGCACTGGATTCCGACACCTAATAAATGATCTGAGTCAACCGTACGTCCTCGGTCAGGACAAGCACTGACTCTGCAGACATAATGTCCTGTGATGGGCTCTGAGGATCAACTTGCATTACAGCAGGGCAGAAATAGTGAGGCAGAAGAACTGATACGGTATGTGAGCAAGCAGGCTCAGAATAAACAAGGCCTGTGTTTCAGGAGAAAAGAAAAACACATGGCCGAGCAGATCAACCTCTACCTGTAAGAAGCCACCCAGAAGACCACAGTGGCCTCCTCACTTGAGACCAGTAGATGTCAGAATCCCTTTGATGTAGTCCCAATCATTTAAATAAAGAGAAGTGAATGGTTTTGCACATTCTGGTAAATGAGAGACCACATTTTACAGTTCAGTGTCCCAGGACAGGCTTTCCACCCTGGTCCTTTTTAGCTCCAATCCTAATTAAACACACATTTACAAGCTAATTAAGCTGTTCAGGATTACTAGTACGCTACAGGCAGGTGAGTTTGTTCAAGGCTGGAGCATATCTCTTCAGGACAGTGGCCCTCTAGGACCAGGGCTGGGAAAGCCTGTCCTAGGGGAACCTCTTCAAGATACAAAGATGCCTTAAGAAAACCATTTAATTTTAGTATGCCACAGAAATTGTGATCATGTTTTCCCTTATTATGGCGAAGTGAAACCAACAGCTTCTCAGAAGAAGATGGGACTAGATATTGTCCATTGAGAACTGATTAGATTGTATTGCCTTCACGCTGTTATCATAAAAGAGATGTCTCTCTTTTATGTGAATATATATATATATATATATATATATATATACAGGCTCTTTCAAAGCAGCTTCACATTAATAAACAGGAAAATAGCAATGTTAATGTTCTAAATCAAACCTCTACAAATGGTTCAGAAGGAATTCAGAAAACGTATCTCTTTCGGCACTACCTGACTTCCTAAATTTATCTTTTAAAAATAATTCTCTATATTTACTCCTTCCCTTTCTAGCTTGTATTTATTTGAACAGTGCCTGAGGCTGGTATTACGAGCACTTCCTCTGTTGGCCTCTTTAAGATGAATCGCTTTATGTTATAAGTCACTATGGATAAAAGCGTCTGCAAAATGACTAAATGTAACTGTAAACTGATCAATAAGTTCAACAAATGTAACTTCAGCTGTATAAAGCAGCTCTACAGAAGACAATAGTGTCATTATTCAGCTACTGTAAGGTCAGTTCAAATGTCCTCACAATTCAATAAATCAATTCATTGTCAACGTTGAATATAACATAATGCAAAAAATACATTTACTCCGAATAAATTCCTCCAAAGATCATGCTTTCCTAAGAGCCACTGCAAACATTTGCATCTGCTTATTATTGAGACTTCATTATATTCGTTTTGCACATATTCACCCATCTGGGTAACCTTTACAAAACTGCAGAACAGGAAGCGTGGACTTGTGGAAAGGTGTTTTTACAGGGGGAAAGGAAGGTCCACAGGTCTAATCTAAAACAGGGCTCCAGTCTACCGTCTGCGCTACATGTCATGTTTTGATCCAGTTTCCACGGAAACCCTAAATATTGTGTTGAGCGTGATGCATTTAAACGCTTTATTGTGCTAGTTGATGATGAGCTCATGGAGAAATGTTGCTTTTATTTTAGGATGATGGCTTATGTACTGCGTCCGACTGCACAGTTTAGAAACCGTTTACAAACTCCCTGAGCGCCAAACTTGTGTTTAAATCAAGCTTTACTGAAAACCACTAATTACAAACTGAGACGGCGCTGCCAGTAGATGCACTTTCAATTCCAACACCGCCAGGCCTTGCAACAGAATGTCTTCAATGATTCATGAAACGCCAAGAAAACTGAACTCATGCCAACAGGTTTCAAGCAACATCTCTGCCCTTACAAATCGCTATGGCATGGGTGGTTGCCAGGTAACTGCAACTTTTTATGTCGCAATTCAGACATTTTTTCTTAGAAATGTCAGCTTATATCTCACTGTTCTGAATTGTGTCAGAATCACAAGAAAGGAACTCATTATTCTGACTTTTTTCTTGCAATTCTGAATTTACATCACAATTCTAAAGAGTTAGTTCACCCAAAAATGAAAATTAATTACTCACCCTTGTGTCGTTTCAAGCACATAAGACCTTCGTTCATCTTCGGAACACAAATTAAGACGACATCAGAGAGCCATCTGTCCCTCCATAGGCAACAACACAACTGAAATGATCCCGGACAATCCAGAAACATCAGTCCATGTGACATCAGTGGAACAAATTCACTTTTGCGACGATACTTTTTTGCACAAATAAAACAAAACTGATCACTATCAAATCCCTAGTGTTGGATCTGAGTCCACCTGGTCTAGTCCTAGTCCTTAACCAAACGAATTTGTGTGGGAGACATTCATTAATGTCTTTTAATATAACATGCGTGCTCTTACTCATTTTTTATCCATGTCCATGTCATGTTCGAGTTCAACTTCATTCATAATCACAGACCGAGTCCAAATCCCCCAATTCTACAAATCACTAAAAAAACAATAATAGCAAAGGATTAAGCACGTTGACCAACTGCCATTTTTGAGAACACACCAAATAAGGGGACATCGTTGGCCAGTGTTTAAACGGATCAGAGTATAAAAACAAATTTATAAAGTATAACAGATGCCCAATATCCAGACTTACATACAACCTGATCGTTCTCATGTCCTGCCAAAAAGCATTCTTTCCACACTATTTCTGTGCTTACATCAACATGACAAAGCTCCTCAGCAGAAATTCCTTATTTAACAGTAACACGTGGACTAACTTCTGACAAATGAGGGTGTTGGAGTACATAGTGTGCAGCAGACACAACTGTCAGACTGCGTTTGGAAGTGTCGCATTCAGACGATATCTTCAGAGGGATGCTGCACTACTGCACTGTGGTGGCCAACAGAACGGACCGTTATTGAGGAAATTCCAGACAAACATGCAGAAGGCTGGTTTAAATAAAAATGTGATGAATGTTTATCAGACTTTCGAAGTGTTGAATGTTATGTGGACTGTAAAAACAAGAATGCATCACCTCTATCGGTTGGTTTCGAATTGAATAATATCACTGTTATTACTCGGTAATTAAATATGAAAGCCTACAAAAACGGGAAGGTGGTTCTTGCAGCTTGAATTGCTCAGCTGGAATTATTTTGTCGTTATTTTTTTACTTTTGATGATTGAAAATAATCACATTTAATAGACATTAAAAAGTATTATAATTAGGAAGTGTGAATCAGGTCCTCTTGGGGGTGTTTTCAGTTTTGTAAGGAAGGAAGTTATTGCTCATCCACAGGGGAAGATGAAACTGTTTGTGGCTGCCTTGTTCATGACAAATCTCACCAGACTAGTTAAAGACCACCCTTCACCAGAGTTACATGAATGCTCAGAATCTGTATCATAAAAATAATATCTTACAATAGAAACTGATTCAGTTGTCTTTGAAAAAAAAGTGTTATTAACAAAAAATTGCATAACTGACACTTACTGAATGTATTATATTCACATGTTTCAAACACCACTCTTAAACATAATGGTTCTTTTGTTATTGAGATGACTAGACGGGATACGACATCAATATTTTGCGTGATTGTCATCTCCAGACAGCAAACTTCAGGTTGAGTGCAAACAATGGTGTGTTTAAAGTCCAAAAGGTGAATGTGCTGAATATCCAAAGGGTGAGTTATCCCAGTTTCCCAATAATCACTGTACACAATAAATTTCTAAATTAAATAAAACTGCGGAAAATCGAGTGGTGTTAAATCTACTGACCTTCGCGCAAGTTCAAGTGCAGGTTACTAAACTAAGATCCCTTGAAGAAAAATTAAAGGGAGTATTATCTTTCTCACACTGAGAACAATCAATCATTCATCTCTCTACCTACTGCCTCTCTCTCTTAGAGACAAAGTGAACAAGCAGTTGCATTTTCAATAAAAAGTTAAGATGAGTTGTAGATGGTCCAAAAAAAGTGCAAATAAATAAAAATATATAGTGTAAATACACATAATGAACATACATGCAGCTTCATTAAACATTATATTTGATCATATTTGTAATGAGTGACGTAACAAAGGTTTAATTGTTTTGGAAAAAAAACTATTTTGTTCAACATACTGGCTCCAACGAGTTTGGACACTTTAGGACACTTAAATCACACTTTTAACAAGTCTGGTTGTTCATTGGAGAAGCAATGACATCTGAAAAAACTAATTAAGCTAGAGATTTTTCATATTTCATTTTATTTCATATTTGCAAATACAACCAGCCCTAAGGTGATTTTGACAAGAATATTTGACAAGAAAGTGTCCAGAAATGTAAAAATAAAAAAATAAATATTTGCACCAAGGTATTTTCTTTCCCTGAATAGTGAGTTTCATATTTTGTGATAATGTTCTTAGTTAGTAAAAAAATACCTTTGTAGTCTCTCCTTCATCTGTCTTTATTAAAAAAACAATGAAAAGAATGACATTTAAAAACAGGTCACACAGAAGTTTGAATAGAAATGGAGAAGCGAAGTAGCTTCCTCTTCTACTGTACATAAAGATGTCCTACTAATCTGCTTTAATCAATCTTGTTCAACTTAATTAGAATAAAAAAGCGAGTCCAGATCCAGACAGGTGATCGGTTGTACCCTTCGTCAGGTTAGTCGATCAATAAATGAACCAGACTTATTGACTCCGATATGCTTTGTTTTGACGGCACTGATTCAAAATATGTACACTACACTAGAATACACTAAAAACGATATACAAGTAGGCTATGTTTCATCAGGTGAAGCTGAATCGAAACACCCTGTCATTAGAACTCTATGCATAGAAATGATTATGATCAACAGAGGAAAATACAGTAGCGATACAGCAATACTCAACTCAATACAGACTTGAAGTACTCAAAAAAGAGATTTAAAATAAGTAGGAGACGCTTACTTTTCAGTGTAGGCTCTGTCCTTGTGGACTGAAGGCACAGGTAGAGCTGGTCGTGTGACGCTCAGTCAGTCAGAGTGAAAGGCAGCTGAAGCGCGCTCATGTGTTGATCTGTGCGTCCGCAGGCGCGTGTGTGTGTGTGTGTCAGATCCGCAATCACTTTACCGTCTCTTCAAATAACTGGCTATCATCTACTGTTGGAGGCAATAAATGACGTCTGAGGACATGCGAAGTTGGGTTTCCTATTGGCTCTGTGCAGTTTATAGAGGAGGCACACATTTTTATCGGCGTAACGTTAGACTACTCTGTATAAAATAACCACAGCGCAGTCTAAATTACTACCTGTTGACATAATTCAGCGATAATTGTACTCGCCCTATAGACTTCCGGAATAATGTAAGTTAGCCTAACAGGTGACAGTGCTTTTTCATACACGCTAACGCACCATGCTAGGAAGCAAAGGTGAACAATAAACCATTGATAACATCTATCATTATCCGAGCTTTATTATTACTGTTCTACTACTTAAACTTCTTATCTATCTTATCCATCTATCTCGGTCTATTTCTGACTATTAAAACTATTTCAGACTGAAAACTTTTAAACTTAATTTTTTTTTTAAACTGAATAAACGTATTAAACTTTTCAGTCTTTTTTCTCGACAAACTTTTTTATCTAGGTATTATCGTAATTATTAATATTATTTCAGCTGAAGTTTGGACGCCTTCTAAAAATTGTCAAACTCAACTAGACAATGGCGCCACCACGTGGATCAAACACACAGTTTGCCCATCAAATATATGGTTAACTCAAGGCATTAGATTGTTTTGTAGTATTATTAGATGATTAAAATCATAAAAGTTCGAAACGAAGCCGGATCTGAGATTAAATGATTCATTCAGTAATTGGACTGATTCGGTTCGCTGATGACTGGCCATAAAATAGAATTACTTGCATTACTTGTTAATGCAAAGTACGGTAGTAGTGTGATTATGATAAATCAGTGACTCGAGTCTCATACTTCTTTTGTCAAAAATAGCTGAAATCAAAGGGGGTTAAACAGACACTTGTTTAACATTGCTTGTTATGAGTTACTGTTTATAAATAAATAAAATAAAAATATGCTAAAAGTAGTAGCCTAGTAGTAGTCTAGTAGTAATAGAAGTAGCCTTGGTAGCCTAAATAAAAATAAATTTAAATATATATATAAAGACACTGGATAGGCTATTATTGGCTAGGTCCAGGTAAATACGCCTAAACACCTAGCCTAGAATAAATTTAACAAACTAAGAAAAACTGAATACAAAACGATGTGAATAAAATAAATAAATGATACTATAACTGTGCTTAAAAAATTGCATATGTCAAATTCTCCTATTTGCAGTAAATGTGAAAAGATGCAGTACAAAGAGGTTTGTGTTTGTGTGGATGCGCATCGCCCCGCCTCGCCTCGTGCAGCTGGAGCTCCTCTGATCACACACACACACACACACACACACACTGCACAGACACCAGTCGCTCTGTCAACATGTTTCTGCTCGGATTTAGCCTGTGCCTGGCCGTCGTCCATGGAATTGTCCCCGATATATCTAAAACAGACATGGACATCATTGCAAACATGGAAACAAATGTTGAAGAAGGACAAACGACACTGAACGATGTGTTTAAAGAGGTGGAGGACCTGATGGAGGACACGCAGCAGAAGCTGGAGGACGCGGTGCATCAGGTTTTTGCTTTCAAATACAGTCGAATTATTGTTCTTCACCAATCAATTTCAGAGTAGATCTGGGAAATGGGTTTGAACTTCTCTCATAACTAATAGCTTTTGAGTTTTAATAACAGCATCACTGTCTGCAGCACATGCAAAATCCCAGCAGAGTTTGCCTTAAAATGATCCATATTAGAAAGATATCATAACAATTTTTCTGATAAACTAAATCGGTATGTGCTTAAAGGGGCTTTATCAGTATAATTTAATACTGATTAAACCTGCAGTTAATTCCCAAAGTGGGGGAACTCTTTATGAAGTTTAATGTTATAATGATAAACTTACAATACTTTAGTTCTTGCTGAGCCCAGAAATAGATTGATTAATTACTCAGAATTGCTTAGATTAAATACTTAAATCTTTAAAATTAATTTTAAAATCCCAATTACCCAAGAAGTAAAAAAAAAAAAAGAAAATTAATTTGTGGAAACCTTTACATCAATGAAAGTGATTTTTAAGGGTCAGTTTGTGTAGACATAGCTAATTTGAAAGCTGGGATATTGTACTTATTGCAGCCTTTTCCTTTTTTTCTCTCTCAGATGGACAATGAGACAGCAAAATCCAGCCTCCATCCACACAATGTCTCTTCAAATCTCCAAAATTACAGCAGTATTGAAATCATAGCTGGGAATCAATCCATTTATACTGCTGAGGGAATCAATAAGGTGGGTGAGGAGCTTTTGTCTGGTTCAGGCGGTTTAATGACTTTCCACAATATTTGATTCTGATTGGTCAGATCATTTGGCATGATGGCCACTCACAAATTCCCTGTGGTGAAAATCAAGTTTGCAAATTCAAAACCTTCGCTGAGCATTTTCCAAATAAAGTTTCAAAAATGTGGTTTATTTTCTACCATCACAAACTCATGGGGCGGGGCTTATATATATATCAAGCTTTCTAAAAAGGAAACACAGGTTGTGAAGCATTACCAATGCATCGTTAGCTGTTTGAAGTCTGTTAATTGCCATTCTGACAGATGGACTTGAAGATGGCGCTGTATAATCAATTCTTCCTCTTCTTCTATAGAATCAGTTTCTGGTTCATACATTATATGAATCAATTCAGTATTGCCACTTGCCATTGTATAGCATTTAATACTTCAGTCAGCTGAGTGGAAATGAAGCAGGTTTGAGCTGGTGTGATCGAGTGGAGGCGGAGACTAATTGTTGCATTGAAAAATAAAATGTGATTCTGATGTTTGCTAAATGAGGCAAAGATGTATTATATTCAAGCCATTTAAAGGCATGCAATTTGTTTGGCTCTAAATATGTAACTGCAGGGGATATTTTCCTAGGCAACTGGTTTTCTAGAGACAATATTTCTTGTGTCCTTCTCCAGTTTCTTCTCAAACACACTCAAATCATTATTTTGGGTCCGTTTATTCATTAATGTGTTAAGTAACAAGTGGGATGATGTACAATCTGAATATGTTTCAAATGAATGCCCCATCAAATTAAATGCATGATAATATAAGTCCCTTCTGTGCTTTTATTCCCAGACAATGGACAATTCAACTGAAGAGACAAACAACTTGACAACCATACAGCTCAGAGATAAAGAGAACAGCATTGATCACGTAAGCTGTCTGTCCGTCTGTCTTCTTGTCTCTGTCTAATTGTTTGAAAAACCTGGTATTTATCTCGCTCAGCCAGACACCGCCACAACCAAAACCCTTTTATTTGCACACATCTTCTCAGAGACGTCAGGAGGAATAGTGTTTGAGAAGAGGAATAAACTTCCTCAGCTTTAATTTCCCGTCTGACTGAAATAAGGCTGTCTGCTGTGTATTGACCTGCTCGTTAGATGGCAGGGTTCAAGATCTGAGGTGACGGCTTAGCTGACAAGGCAAGATAACGCCAGATAATCGACGGATCTCGTCTGAGGCTTTACGGATGCGTTTGACGTTTTAAATCCACTAATTCTAGTCATCCAGGAATCTCAGGCTAAGAAATCAAAAGCACAAACGAGTTTGTAGTTTACTGAGCAGTTTATTAAACCTTTAGGTGAAATGTAAACGATATCCTCAATAAAAGTGCGTGTTTTTGTTGAGTGATATATTTTATGTTGTTAGTCTAATATAGTATGATAAAGTTGATAAAAAACATACTTTTTATAGGATTAACTGTGCAAAGATATGCAATTTGGAACAGTTACTGATATGTATGTCAGGTTGCTTCAGTTCAGTAAGTGAAATTTTACTACAAATATAAAAAGTATTTTTATTTTTACTTGAAAATCATTACAAATTTTACAAGTAAAAAGAATCAAGTATCATTTAGATGGTTTTACAGCAAAGGTTTAATGTTGATCATATGACACAGTAAGCTTTATAGGGTTAGAATATATGATGTGAGTGATCTAAAAATAACCATACATTTATAAACCTTATAAATTAAATATAAAAAAGCATAAAAAAGTCTGATGATTGGTCAGATCATTTGGCATAATGGCCACTCACAAATTCCCTGTGGTGAAAATCAAGTTTGCAAATTCAAATCCTTTGCTGAGCGTTTTCCAAAGTTTCAAAAATGTGGTTTATTTTCTACCATCACAAACTCATGGGGCGGGGCTTATATGTATCGAGCTTTCTATAAACGGAAACACAGGTTGTGAAGCATTACCAATGCATCGTTAGCTGTTTGAAGTCTGTTAATTGCCATTCTGACAGATGGACTTGAAGATGGCGCTGTATAATCAATTCTTCCTCTTCTTCTATAGAATCAGTTTCTGGTTCATACATTTTATGAATCAATTCAGTATTGCCACTTGCCATTGTATAGCATTTAATACTTGTAAGCTTTATAGGGTTAGAATATCTGATGTCAGAGTGGTCTAAAAATAACCATACATTTATAAATCTTATCAATTAAATCAGTAGTGTTTATTAATTTCATGGGCCCCAAAAAGAACTATTTTCCACCCTGTATTGTTGCTTTACCTGTCGAAACAGGAAGTTCCAGAGGTTCATCCTCCCATTTCAAAAGAGCTAGTTGACATAAAATCACATAAATGGTATGCTATATTTTTATAAGATATTTTTTTATATAATATGGTGGTATAAGAAGGAGCCACATTTGTTTTAGACCATATTGATTGGACAAAAATCTGTGTAGGATGAGTCATCAATATTTTGGCCTTATTTTATTTATTTATTTAATTAAACGTGTACTAGCCTGTAGACAACCAAACAGCCCTTTACCTCATGCAATTTCATATCTTTTTTCTTAAGTGGAACATAATTAGAGGGGCTGTTTTCCTACACAATGAAAGTCAATGGTAACTAGAATGGTTTAGTTATCAACATTCTTCAAAATGTCTTCTGTGTCCCACAAAAGAAAGTTTTAAATTAAATGAGGATGAGTCAGTAATGACAGAATTTTAATTGCTGTATAAACTGTGTCTATAAGTTTGCTTTCTAACCGTACAACTGCAGTGATTGTATTTAATGTTTAAAGGAAGGGATGACTTTTTCTGTTAAATATTTATGAACCAGGATGAAAAAGGACAGAAATGGATCATTAAGGGATAAAAAGTTCTTGTCCTACACTTCAGCATTAGCCTTAATGTGGGGATGTTGAAAATGACTGCGCCTATCATATAACCACCTCACATCCTCTTGAAATCCAGTACATGTTGTTTTAACTCTGTCGTGAAGTACAGCTCTGCTATTGATTAGCTCCTCACATAGATGTGTGGGTTATGATTCCTCCTTGAAGGTTTTGAATGATTTGCTTTCGTTTCTCAGGAGTGTATCATAGACGAAGACTGTGAGAAGGGCAGCTACTGTCTCTACGAAACACAGAGCTCAAAGTGTCTGCCCTGCAAACACACTGATGCGGTAAGCGCTTTCAAATTTCACAGACCAGGAACATTTGAAGTACACTTGACCTCTGCTACTATCCGGTTAGAGATAGTCAAATATGCCTACCACATGTTAGCCGTTCAGCCTAGTCCGTAGTTATTTTCATTTGCTCATTGTTTTCTGCTTTCTCTGGGTCTCTGCACAAATATAATACCCAGTACTGTGGCTTTCCAACAACATGATGCAACTTGAGCCTGCATTGCGACTGCATTGCAGTATGCGTGCACCTGGAATCTGAGATGCCGAAGCGTTTCTCCTTTGGGTTTCACATCAAAGTGCGCAGATTGCTAAATATGAGCAGCTTCTCCGGCCCAAGATAGGACATATTGAGTTCACCTCGCTGCACAGGAAGTAGGGTAGCCAACTAAGCAGAATACAGATGTGCATTATTCTTGCAGTACACTGTAGAAGATTCTAACACCCACTCAAAACAAACCGGTTAGGTTTTGAATAAACATAACCATATGTATGGAACATGGCATTTTTACTATTTTCTTTTGGATGATGACACATTGGAGGCCTGCACTGAGATTAATGACATAATAACATTAAAGAATGACTCTTGAGCCAAAATAACTCCCTAATGAATCTTTAAGCCATTTCTTGATGATTTCTCAGAGTCTTCTGAACCAGTGAATCAGTATTATGAAGCAAAACCTGCAGAGTTAGATTTTTCTAGAATGGATAATGAATGATTCTTTTGAGTCATTTGTTTTTTTAAGTCAAACAGTAGAATAAAGAACGAGCTGTAGAGTCTTATGAGCTTTTTTTTAGTGAATCAATAATATAAAGCACAACGTGAGGCATTCAGTTTGCTAGAATTGCTTATAAATGACTCCTTTGAGCCAGTTCTATATAGCAGCAGAGCCTGTAAACTTTGATTCTCTAATGAGTCTTCTTATTTAGTGAACACCCAGTAGAGTTTGATTACCTAACAGATGACTCCGAGAAAGTCTTTTTTACTAAATGAATGGCATGCAGTGTAACCTGCATATATTGATTCGCTAATAAATGACTCGTTTGCGTTTGTGGTTTTTCTTTTTAGTGAATCAATGACACACAGCGCAACTAGCAGAGGAGTCTGATTCTTACACCACTGACTCTTATTAAATGCTTCAACAGCACACAATTGTAATGGACACAAGTGGCGTCCAATTTCTGCATTGATGAGCTATGTGAGACAATACTTTTTAGTGAATCAATAGCATGCCGCACAACCAGTGCAGTCTGAATCCTAAATGACTCGTACAATATGAACCAGGTCTATTTAGTGAACCAACTGCATATGGCCAAAGTCAATAGAGCCCAATTCCTAAGTGAATGACACTCATGAGCCTTTTTTTTTTTAAGTGAATCAGTATAATGTGCATTGTAACCAGTAGTTATCAGCTAGTGCGGTTAACCATCTGATTCACATACTGAACCACAAGTTTGTATTTTGCTGTGTTAAGATCTTTTACAATAATTAGTTCTCATTTATGAGATATTTAACCCGTTTTATTTAAATCTTAATTGATCTTATTATATATATAACGGCCCTGAAGGCAGTAAATGTAACACTTTTTTCAGATATGAATGAATCATTACATTCCTAACGATTCCTATTCTTACTCTGAACAAAATCCTGGCACTGTACTGGCTTTTTCTCGAAAAATGTGCAGTCTGATGAGAGTAAACACTCCTAGCATCACTGTTCTTTAGATGCATTACTGTGACTGATTCAATACAAGCAGGAAATATGTATGCTGAAATATTTTGAGCTGTCTCCAGTCATTGTATGTCCTGTATTCCCCTCAGACGTGCACCAAAGATGAGGAATGCTGTGCGGGACAGCTGTGTGTTTGGGGTCAGTGTGCAAACAGCACTAAGGGAGCAGCGGGAACCCTCTGTCAGTACCAGAGCGATTGTAAGGAGGAGTTCTGCTGTGCCTTCCATAAAGGTATGAGCATGGTACATCTTGATCTGCATCTACTGAATGCTGCATATGTTTTTATCAACTTGTTTTCAATGTTCAGCGCTGCTGTTCCCCGTGTGCAGCTCTAAGCCAATAGAACGTGAGCGCTGCATCATTTCAGCCAATCACCTGATGGAGCTGCTGTCGTGGGATATAAAGGGGGACGGTCCTCAAGAGCACTGTCCATGTGCCGGTGATCTGCAGTGCCAATATCTTGGGTAAGAATTCAAGATCAATTCAATTCAAGCCACAAAAGTTTGGGGTCAGTAAGAATGTAATTTTATAAAGAAATCAATAGTTCTATTCAGTAAAGACGCATTAAACTACTAGAAAGTGAGAGTAAAGACACATACCCTCAGTTTCACAAACAAGGGTTAAGCCTAGTCCAAGACTAAAATTCAAATCTGAGCGGTTTTAAATGAAAGGAACTTGCACTGACTGATCTTAAAGCATGTCTGTTGCCTTTGTTTTGTCTTAAGATGCACACCAGTAATGTTTTTTTCTAAAAATGTTTCAAAATAATTACTTATGTCCTTACTATGGTCTAATCCTCGTCTATGAAATTGGGCCCTATAATCTTATAAAAGATTAAGGCTGTTCTTTTAAACGTTCTATTCATCAAATAACCCTAAAGTATCACTGTTTCCACAAGACTTTTAAGCTGCAAGGTATTTCAACACTGCTAATATAAGAAGTCTCTTAAGCGGCAAATCATTGTATTAGAAGGATTACGTGACACCAAAGACTGGAGTAATGATGATGAAAATTCAGCTTTGCATCACACTTCATTCATTTTCGTATTACTGTAGTTTTCCTGTTTTTTAGATCAGCTTTGTTTTTGATAAACGACTTCTTGACATCGTGAAAAAATAAATGAAATAAGACATTTTGGTCACTCTCTTTATCAGACGAGGAGCACTGTGTCTAAAGAGAGAGAACTCCAGCGAGGAGGAGCTCACTGACACCCTCTACTCTGAGATCGACTACATCGTCTAGTGAGACTCGGCCTGGTTGACAGACAGATGAGGAGAAGCTGCTGAAACCGACATGAACGCTTCATCACTCCAACGCTTTGTAGGAAACACCATCATTATAATCACCCAAAACAGCTGTGAATGTGCAGCGGAAGGCCTGAGTCTAAAGACCGTTCACACTGACAGCGATGTGAAACTATCAAGCTGCCTGGAAACCGTTCATTTCCAAAGAAAGCTGGCCATGAGTGATGATTGGAGGCGTCAGTTGAAAGGAAGAGACTTAGAAAAGTGAACTTTAAAGGTGTCATAATGCCATATGCACTTTTACAAGTTAAAATTAAATATGTGTTGGCAGTTTGTGTACACTATCCTATAATGACAAAAATCCACCCAGTTTCTTGTAATCTCCTTAAATGTTGTCCTCCATCTAAAATGGAGCCGTCTCACCCACGATTGTTGATTGACAGCAGCGTTTCACAGACAGGACTGGCGTCTTAGGCAGCCCAGCAGTAATATTCGGGCATCAAAAACAGATCATTGTCAGTGTGAACAGCCCGAAGTGTTGAAGCTCAACTGTGGATTCTGAGCACTGGAAAGAAGCACTTATTATTCACGTACAGTATTAATGCTTTAAGAATACATCAGGCAGAAAAATGTTGAGAAAAAACTCTTGTTGAGAGCCATTCCATCTTAGTTTAGTGTAGCAGCCAAAGTGATGCACCTATACCAGAAACCTCCTGTAATTTACCCAGGTAATAAACACAAACTTGCTCCTGAAATAAAAGGCTGAAAAACATATGTTGTTTATATCCTTTTTTCTGCATAATATGCACCAAAGTTTTTAAATTCTCACCACTTATATTAGTTGCAATTATTTATTTATTTTATTTGAGAGTTAAACGGGTGTAAAGGTGTGGTCACAATTAAAGCCAAATTTTTCACACGCAAAAAATCCAATCCAAAAGATTCAATAGGAATCTGTGCAAATTTTGCACGAGAGTGAAAGATTTCCCCATGTAGATTTCACAATGCGTTTATGATGGCCATGTGAACTTTCTGTACTGACTAATAATTTAATATACCAAAAAAAATACATATATATATATATATATATATATAAGGAACTTGGTTTCTGTGAAAATGACTTCTGTGTAAGCTGTGCTTCATCCACGGCTAGACTATTAACAACAGATATTTTCTGGCCACAAGCCTTTGCCTAAACACTGCTAATACGACTTGTGCTTAGTGTAATGTCATTTGCCAATCTTTGGCTAAATGCATTCATTTAAACAGTATTTCATCCATGCAACTGAATTTTTCACAAGATTTCCCCTTGCAGATTTCAAAATAGGTTCAAGTGTAGATCTGCCCATTGCCCAACTCTTAGGGTGTATTCACACTAGTTTACTTGCTTTGGTCTGGACCAAATACCTTTTGTTTTTGTTGGTGCAATTCACTTTCACACTGCCTTTTTTGCAAGTGAACCCGAACCACAGGTGCACTAGAGATCCATTCAACCATACCAGAGTTTGTTTGGAAGCGGGCAGAGACCACCTCTCGATCTGGGTCTCGGTACGGCTGTTTGGTGTGTGAAACTACTGTATTCACACCTGCCCAAAAAAGATCTGCACCAAACAAGACCGGTGTAAACGCTCCCTTAGTTTGAAAATAACTTCTTTTTGAGCTGTGCTTTATATATTGTTATACCTGACAACAGACAATGGACATTTTTTGCATGAAATGTGACCACACAAACACCACTTGGTCATTAGAAAATACTATTTATGAATTAACCAGCTTCACCCAAAATGTTCATTATTTACTCACCCTCAAGTTGTTCTAAAGATGTATGAATTTCGTTTGTTGACCATAAAAGATATTCCAAGAAATGGTAGCCATTAACACCTAGAGTATATCTAGAGTATATTTTATACTATGAAAGCCAATGGCTATCATCAACTGTTTGGTAACCAACATTGTTTGAAAAATCTTTATGTTCAACAAAAAGAAAAACTCTCGTTTGGTGACATTTGTGTGAAGTATCCTTGATATCTTCATGTTTTGTGACAAAAAACAAAAAAAATATTTTTTATACATTTATATTTATCTAAATGTATATATATATATATATATATATAGACACAAAGTATATAAACAAAACTTATTTTGTAGGTGATTAATCACAATTAATCTTTCCCTAGCACTAATAATTTCTAGTTTAATTTCATAAAATCATGCAAAATTTGATCCCTTATATAATTCAATAGCAGATCATATTCTTTAAAATATGGGCTCTTCGTATACGTCAACCTGGAAGCAGGCAGACAGAGATTGATTGTTGCTTTTTATTTCAGTATTGGCATGTCTACTGTGAACAGCTTGTGGCAGCATTAGGAGCCCAGGAACCCGCAGAGGTTCGCTCGAGCTCTGACACTGGTGCTCCTCCAGCGGGGCGTTCGCACCCACCGCTTTCCAGCTACGCTAAAAACAGCAGCGAGAAGCATTTCCACGCATGCACACGCGCAAACCTGCCACATCCGAACCCACAGGCTCTGTTCACATTGTGCAGAAACAAAAACCAAAACAAAATGAAAAAAAGAACACAGGACATGTCTAAATGGAAAAAGAAAAGCCAAGTACAGACCAAAAAATTAAAACACGTGCCATTAAAAGTCACTCACAAGACCCAACGCCGTCATCAGTCTGTAGTGAAATAATTTACAAGAAAAAACAAACAAAAACAATGAATCTGGTGAACGAAACACACTACTTGATTCATATCACCCTACTCTTAAAGGCTTGCGAATTCATATGTACCAGTGTCACTAGCCTCAGCAAGGAAGTGTAGTGAGGAGGAGGAGTGTGGGGCTCCCTACAAAGTGGGTGGAGCTTCAGCAGTCAGTGGGTGACGCCCACACACAAAAAGAAGCATGAACTGCAATAATAGAACCTCTTCAGCCAGAAAAGAAGCATTTAATTTCAAAACTATGTGTTAAATAAACAAAAGGAGAGATATCCCAATATTCAAGTGAGAGCATCATACCCAAAACTGTGAAAAGTGAAAGTGTCACTATGACTGGAGTCGATCGAACAGCTCTACGCAATGGAAGATGAGCAGTGCCGTCACCCCCACGGGTGTTCGGAGGTGGCTGGATACACTGTGCTCGAGTGCTGAATAGACTCGGGGACGATGGACGTTGAAAACAGGAGAATTCGACACGTTCGGTCGCATCTCGAAATCAGAGAGTGAATGATGGACAAACACCAAATGCAGAACAACGGGATGAAAATCAATAGAGATGATGTACCGGGAGTGCAAACAGACGAAAGAAATGAAGGGGGGGCGATAAAATCTCTCTCCCAAATTGCCCCCTTTCCTCTAACGAGTGCACCCATCTCTGTATTATTAAATTGATTTATCTGAATGATATTGAACTTGAAATAGCTTTGCACTTCCCTTTAAACTTTACAGTACAAGAAACTATGGTGCACAATAGTACTCTGAGCCACGCTATGCACTGTGGAGCTCAAAGAAGAGAGCGTCAGCCGGAGAGCACTGGTGACGTTGATTCAACGTGTGGCCCAAACGCCAGGGTCGCTGGCGAGGCAGCGCTACACTGCAGCGGGCAGGCCAGATAGAAAATAGGGAAGGATAGAGTCCTTCCCCTCTCAGTCCTGTCCAGGGTCTTTGGTGGGCCCTCCGTCTAAGTAAATTTTGAGGGCCTTCTCTTTGCGGGGGGAGTAGCTGACCCGGTGGCCTGTCTTCAGTAGACGACTGCTCTCCTTCTTCATCAGCTCATTGCGCTCCTCCTCAGACAGCTCCATGAGCTCCTCGGTGCTGTCCCTGTGGAGACGGCCGCAGAAAAGCATGGTTGACTAACTGACAGACAAGCAACTAGTAAATTACAGATTAAAATGACTAGTCATTTTCTCTCTAATAGTTCATTTTTAAATGAAATATTTTAAAGTAAATAATTTACGATATTTTCACGTGTGGATTTACATTAAGGTTATTAGAAATCCTTATTATTATTCATGATACATTTACATAAATCAAAAAGTAAAAAAAATTATATAGCAATAAATGTACATTAACATTTTATAATGTTATAGAAATATATTTTTTACTTCATTATTTAAACAATTAAATATTTACTATATAATATAATATCATACAAAACATCTACAATATATATAAAATAACAAGTATATAACATTGCTATAAATGACACTTATAACATTTTTTTTTAACCAGGACTTTAGACAGCTAGATGAAGCTTTTTGCAAACTTTTGCCAAAAATGAGCAGAATTGCGGGTTTTTTTTTTGGTTTTTTTTTGGACAAATTAAAACAACAACAAGGATTTCTGGATGCAGACAACAAAAACAATGCTAACCAACATACAAAGTTGGTTGAAGTTGTTCTTGAAGAATTAAAACTTTATTATTCAACAATTCAATACAAACTGGAAACGTAACAATACAAAACCGGTTGAAAATTGGCAATTATCTTTAAAAATAAAAACTAGGGGTGGGCATAGATCATTTTTTTTTATTTAGGTTAAAATGGCTCATTTGAATTCTGCCAAAGGCATTCAGAATATGTGTGCTAGCTAAATAATGACTAAAAGTAAAGCAATATTTGGACGGGACTAGTTTTACAGGGGGCGTTAGAGAAGGTTTTGTTTCACAGATGTACTTGGTGATTTTTAATCCCGTCCGAATCTGCCATGTCTGTTTTTCTCTCACAACCTCAGTGATAACTCTAGAGTTCAAATGCGATGTCTGTGATATTCTTTTTCACAACGCTTTCCTTGTGTGTTTTGCCGTAGATGCTCTTAACACACGCACGTTTAATATATTTAAATATATAAAAGAAAGAAATACAAATAAAGAGCTAGATCACGCAAACTGTGAAGACTGGCTATTGTAATATCAGTATCAGGTAAGATTACTCGCGCTCATTTCTGCACCCGGTTACATATGTTTTAATTATCAAAATTAAACACGCGTTTACTACAAATAAAATCATAATAGTTAAACTAAAGTAACCACACATTAACATGGTTTTGCTGTAGCCATTTAGCTTCACCATGGTGTTTGTGATTATACTAATTGTAATCAATCTGAATGACTATAGCAATGCACGCATACAGAGCGCGTGATCTCTGTGACGGGAAGAAAAATACAAAATTCAACAAAGCCATTTTATAGAACCAGCTAAATTAGTCATTTTTACAACTCACTGGCTAGTTAAATCTAAAATGCCATATAATTGCATTACTTAACTACTTTAAAAACTAGTAATGAAGTTCATGTGTGAAAGGGAATGGCTTTACCTGTAGAAGATCACAGCGCCATCATCACAGATGTAGAGTGGCCAGACATTTAGGGTGGAGACTTTAGGATTCCAGTCTAAATCCTGATGGATCTCCAACACTGAAATGTCACAAGGAAAAGTTCCCCGTCCCTGTAGGAGAAACAAGACGGTCAGATGGGAAGGAAGAGCATCTGAAACTCAACCGAATCTGATACGCAAAGACTGCCGTACCTTGGCAAACTCCAAGTTCTCAAGAGGAATTCCACTCAATTCGCTGAGCTGAAGGAACAAAATGTGACGTTAGCACTCAAAGAGGAAAACAAAGAATACCAAGCACTTTATATTCAATACTACCTTCTCCTTGAGCTCCTCTACGCTGCTGCTCTCCAGCACCACCTCCCGGAAGGCCTCCAGCTTCATCTGTGCTGGGCACCAGCGACGGGTCAGAACCGCCAACTGGGACATGGACTTCATCCTCTCCGGTTCTACAAGCAAGAAAGTCATTGCATGACAAAATATATGGGCTGTCGGGCTAGAATATTTATGATAACTATTAAGGTATTCACCTTCAAGGACTTCTAGGAACACCTCCCAGTTACTGGAGATGTTGATGTCCTCCTCGTAGACGTGATAATCCAGAAACACTGTGCCTGGGTTCTTCCAGGTCTTCTTCCTGAGTCTAAACCTTTGACACACAGAGCGACACACATCTTGTTAGTATTGTGAGGCATTAATCCTCCTGCACTGTGAGTCAGTGCATTTAAAAGGTCAGCTGCTGCAGTGAAGCACTGGCATGCGTCACTGCGGCGTGCAGAAGCTGGATGTGCGTCCAGAACTGCTGTAGCATATTCATGAGTCAGGCCTGCCACAGCAACAGCCATCACAAGAAAACATGACCATTGATTTTTCACTACATTTTCAATATAAAAACCTCAACTCAACACATAATACATCCAACGCGTAGAAGTATGCAAGCTATTCGACTTTCGCGTTGTTAATTCGGCTAAGGGGTCATTCCATGACATTAATAATCGTAATAATAATAATTTGTTAATAATATTGGTCACACGTGATATGAAAATGTTATAGTTCACCAGTCTTGTACTAGGGAACGCAGTAAAATGCACACAAGTTTGCAATCTCTGCCCCCAGCCTTCGTAGGATTATGACTGGATGTCGGTGTAAAGAAGTGTAATGTGACCGCCCACTGAACTGCAGAAATGGTTTGTTTTATAGTCTGTGATTTTGCAAAGCCAAAAGGGAACACATGGACATGTTAACAAGGCACATGCATACAACTATGTCTTTTTTAGTAACCACTGTTACTCATGTCACATGCCCAAAGACTAGCCAATCATTACAAAAGATCTTTTCATTGATGAAAATGAAATCAAACAATGAATTAGCACCAAATTTGGAATAATTTCACTCCAATTGGTGAACACTCTCAAAATACACTTTCTTTAAAAAACTTTCTTCCGTTCTGAGGCCCCGTTTACATAAAGGGAAGACGCCGATATTTCCCTGCGGTTTGGCCTCTTATTTACACGAAAACCCCATTTTTATCACAGAAGACAATTATTTCTAAAAACTCCGGCCAAAGTGGAGATTTCTGATAACGCCGGTTAGGTGTTGCCGTGTCAACAGTGAGAAACAGGGTTTTAGATTCTCAAACGTCATTTTATGTGCCAGAAAATGCTTAACGTCAATGCCTAGCGCCATGTTTGCTGTTTTGAAAGGAACAGGAAGTCGCTCGTGTCATTCGTTGGTGTTGATTGAGGATTTTGATTGGCTTGTATGGCTTTATTCTTTTCCCTATACTGCCATCCATAGGTTTGGCATAGTTATTTGTTTGGCAAAGTTTTTTTGAAAACGATGTTGTGTGCACAATGTTATTATTGAAAACAGAAGGGAGGAAATATTCGTTTCTCTAAATACCCAGCTATGTGTAAATGTGGCCTGAGTTCTTGTGGTTTTGTTTTTTGGAAGGAAAATTCTGAGGAGCCCCTTGCCTTGGTTCGCAGAGGCCAATATCCTCATCTTGGATGAGTATTTTAACCTTTAACCTAAGGAGTTTTTCTTTTTTTTTTCTTTTTACAAAGTACTAGTTGTCCAAACGGGCATTTTCCAGACCTCTGCTGGGAAGGATATTTAGAGACCGGACTGTAATTGATTATGGCTTTAAAGAACTCAACTGTAAAAAGTGGCATATAAATAAACATGACGTGACTTGACTGGAATGCCAAATTGCAAAGCTCTGCTAATCCCATCCACATCATTGTGATCAGAGGCTTTTAGCTTCTGTTTTCTTATGTCTGTCATTTTTGTTGGGAAGAACCATTAACGTCATTTCGGGCCTGTAGAAGCAAAAATCTAAAATGATTGACATGAGCTTACCTATCTATACTGAGGTCCAGTTTGCACTGGTCTTTGAGTTGAGGCAGCAACTCCTCTTTAGACTGTCGAACAGTCATGCCTTTAGCGAACACGGTGTCCAAAAGGAACTTACAGGGCTGTCAAAACAAAAACAAGTTACACTTCTTAGAATACGCATTCCACTGTGGAATAAACCAAATGCACACCCATTTCCAAAGGTTTTGTCCCTCACCTCTGGGTCATTAACTAGCAGCTGGTAAACCTTCACCCTGTATTCTCCTTTCTTCAGTGCACGCCCCAGTCGAATCGTGATCTGTTCAACAGCAAAGCAAGAAAAACATGGCGTGTGTAAATTGTGCATGTTCAGTAGCGCCAAACAGAATTGCAAGAACAACTAAGAATAGCTGCCCTTGTATATTAAGCTAGCACGTCAAGAATCTCACCTTGTTGTCATCAGAGAAAGAGGAGAGCGTCTCATTGAGCCGAACACTCTCAAACTCCTGGTTGTTGGCATAAACCCGGAAGACCTTAAACTGAGTGGAAGGGACGCCAACAAATGGCTCGAGATTCTGTTTGAATGCTGCCAGTGTGATCCTCTTGTCAACATGGACAAGTAAACCTGAAACAATAACATTGGCAACATTAACTTTTTTACTAAAATGTATGTCCAACAGAAACAAATGCTTACTTGTTTGTTTTAATGATTATCTATTTATTTAGTTTTACCGTTTTAATTGTTTTTGGTTTTATCATCTGATATTTTACTTTTCACATTTGGTAAAACCAAGTTAAATTGTCTTCAGAATTCCTTAGAATTTAGACCCCAATTGTGTTTAGCTTCCCAGCCAAAGTTACGCAATATAGGAAACAAAACTGACACCCAATTTTTCCTCCCTGCAATATACACAATACAGCAATTTTCATCTAATAAAACAATTAATCAAGCTAAAATGTTCGAGAAAATTTTGTTGGGGAGAATCTGCATAGAAAATAAGAAAATGCTATCAAATTTTTTTAAATGTCTATACACTTAACATTTTTAATTGTGTGCGAACCATCCTCTTAGGGCTAAAAGATTACAGAAATATATTTAAACTATTAAATGATAATAATACTATTGTTCAGTAAATGCGGGAATTTAATTAATCAATATCAATAATTTATACTATTTTATAGCAAGCATTAAAATGTTAACATTCATCTCAAAAGCTTTTATTTTGGCGGTTTGGTAAAAAAAAAAAAAAAAGTCTTGTTATATTAAATGCATGATTTATCAAATTAAAAACCTTTTTGTGACATGGCTTAATGCTGTAGGCAGATTGCGAAGACTGCTAATGAAATAAAACAAATATATGCCCTGCTATTTAAGGCTGAAACAAGAAATAACTGGAACAACACAGGAATTAACTAGAGACTTTACATTTCTGTCGTTCTCCAGATCCGTCCTCATGAGAGCATGGCTCTGCTTTGAAGTACAGGTACTGGGCGTCAGCTTTGCTCTTGCCATTCTCATCGTACTCGCTGTCCGTGCCTGAGTCCTCCTCAGCCGTATCCCACGTCTCCTTCTTCCCCTCGTGTGCTTTGGAGCGGCGGCTGCTGGTGATGCTGTGCGAGTCGAGGCCGTTGGCCAGAGGCAGCGGGCCGCTGTCGGCGTTACACAGTGTGTCGCTGCTGTGGCTGGAGCTCAGGATGTCACTGTCCACCGAGCTAGTGCTGCGGTCGTTATTGACGTCCGAGTCAGAGCGCTCCTCAGAAGGGAACTGGTTCTCCGTGTCTGAGGCGGGCCGTGTGCAGTTCTCCATCTGGGAAGGCTGCGAGGCAGCGTCCTGCTCTTGTGTTGGTGACTCGATAAGCTCAAAGTCGCTGTGTTCGGAGCTCTTCTGACTGTCACTGGTGCTGGAGGATTGCTGATGATGCTGCTGCTGTAAAGAAAGGTTCTTTAGCTTCTCTGTGCTCTCTTCAAGAATGGCTTCCACAGACTTCCTGCTGCCCTTCGCCCCATCAAAAGAGTCCTCAGAATCAGCGCTAGCTTTGGGGCAACTAGTTCTGTTGGCCAAAGAGCCTGGCGACTGCTCGGGCAAGGAGACAAACAGTCTGATTGTGTTCCCATGCCGATCCAGGAGCTTCCACAAAACGGAGTCAGTGAAAACGGCCTGATGATCCGCCGAGTCTGAGCTCTCCACGAAAACCTGAGGATAAACAACAGCATTTTATAGAAAAATTTTAAAAGTAAAATTCAGCAAATATCAGTGTTTTAGGAAGGAACTTGTGAAACAGAACAGTGTCATGCATTTTTGGGATAGTCGAATAAATCATTGTATGTTAAGCATGACCATAAACTGGTTATAAAGAACATCTACTTTGGTCAGGATGTTGCCTTAAGGCAGCTACCTGTGTAGACAGCGAGGCATCTCACCAAGTTTTAGAAAAGATACAATATAAAGTATGTGTTATGCAAGAGAACCTTGTTACTCCTGAAGAAACCTTCTGCTTTCAGAGTCTTGTTGGGCACATAAAGAAGCCGGAGGTCATTATAGCAGCGCTCTAAGACGACGCGCATCGTCTCCGCACAAAGCCCCGTGGCCTGAGAAGACACAACAAGGTGATAAGACGTTAGGTTGAAGCGGACATCTGTTTCAACAGTCTTGGCACTTTTCACAAATAGAGTTTTGAAATTCCCTAAAATATATATTTGGCATGTGTTTATAAAACTACTGGGGGAAATATATATATAAAATTCAGACAAATATATATACATACATACATACACACATATAAATATATATATTATAAAACAAAACAAAAAGAAATAAATTGCCTGTAAGTGCAAAAATTTTGTTGCTTTGGTAAATCAATACAAAAACAAATTATGCACAAAAAAGGGGGTACTTTATACACTTTAATAATTTCTTTGGGTTGGATAAAAGTTTTTCTAACATACCTAATTGTTCTCTTTAAAAAACATTGGACTTGGGCGATAGAAATAATAATGGGTCACAATTTTTTACCCTATTAATGGAAATATTCTTTGTAATGAAGCAGTGTATTGACTCAGAAATGAGATTCTGTACCTGTGCAATGAGTTGCTTGAACTCTGTAATAGTCTGGTTGAGATACGCCCTGACACTGACTGGAGCAGCAATAGACTCACTCTTTAGATCCACCACATGGACCTTCACCATCACTTCTGCAATAAACACACAAACATTGTCAGCAGATGACAGAGAGATGACAGGTTTTGAATAGATATGTGGTCAACCACAATGAAAAATCTTAGAACTTAAATGATTGTATTAATGTCTTATTTTTTCTTTGGGACCTCGATTGCAGATTTATTGCAAATGTTCTGCCCAGTAGATACCTCCAGGTTTGTAGGGCTGGAACACTTGGTCAGGCCTGCGGATCTCCAGGAGCAGGTCAAACATGTATGAAGACTTGACCCCGCCGAGCAGCAGACCCATGGGCATGTCTTCCTCCCCTTCATATGAACGTTCTAGATATTCATGAAACTCATCGTATTTGACCAGTCGACAGCAGTCCAGTGGCACCACTCCATCAAGATCCATGAGCTGATCACCCAGAGGACAATCACACAATACACACAAACAATAAAATAATCAGTGCTTAATTAAGAGATTTAGACAATCTGACAGCGAGGTGAACTATATAGACAACTTTGCTCACCTTGTATGCCATTTCTGTTGCTTCTCTGAGAGTTTTGTCTTTGTGAACCTCCAGCTTATTCTCCATCATCATCATCTTCACTGGATGCATGCAGAAGAGCTTGATCTAATGGAACAGGACAGAAAAAGACTCAATTCTAAACACATGCTCGATCTTCACAGGTCTTTAAAAAATAATAATAATAAAAAAAAAAATTAAAAAAAAAACGTATTTGTCATGGCAGTTGCTATCAAGTGTATAAAGTGTCTACACACTTTCACTGAAAATGTTTTTTTTTTTTTTTTTTTAATAGCCATGATGTCACATGGACTATTTTACCAAAGTCCTTAGTATGCTTCTGGACCTGGGAACATTGCAGTTGTGTTGCTGTCTGTGGAGGGTCTGAGAGCTCTCAGATTGAATCAAATATATGAAAATCTGTGTTATGCAGATGAAGAAAGGTCTTAGGGGTTTGCATTTTTGGGTAAACTATAGTTTAAAATGATACTCTTCAAAAACCTAATTGGACCAGATTTTGCATTAAGAGCACACTGGTGATGCATAAAATGCTGTCTAGGTTGGCAGCCCATTAGGGTCTGGAACAGAGCCAAAGTATATTTATGCAGTTCACCTTGCATGTGTTGCGCTCAATCTCTCTTTGCCTCTTCTCTTGTTCTTCAGACTCTTTCTCTCGCTGCACCAGTCTCTTTATGTGCTCTGGGAAGTCCTCCACTTCCAGGAATTCTGCAAAACACACAGAGTCCATTGAATTCCAGAATCTCAGACAGGGAGCGAGATGACTGGGAATGCTTACTGATACTGAGAAAACAAATAAAGAAATAAATCAATTTGTAACTTTCAAGCCATGTAAATTCCATTTCTTACTTGCATTCCTGGAGGGGTCTTTAAGTCTGTACATAAGCATGTATGCATTTGTAGAGCTGTTGGGACATAAAATTAGATTTAATTTAATTTCTTTGGCATTTTACAGATCACAAATGTAGGACTAGAAGGCTTCGCACACCTGGCAAAGGCACTGGAGTAGTAGCCTCTGCTCCCTGAGGATCCGCCATATGTCTTCCGGATGTCATCCTGCGTGATCTGGAAATCATACATGATGGCGTTCACACAAATTACAACCCTGTATCATAACCCTCCAATCCTGTACAGTTTCTTTCTTTCGGTACAAACAAAAATAGATATACTTTTATATAAAAAAATATTTTCCAGAACATTATATTATATTATATATATATATATATATATATGTGTGTGTGTGTATGTATGTATGTACAACCCACACAATTATTAGTGAATTATGAGATACACAGTATTATAATTCCTGAGTGAACTATTGCTTAAGACTGATGCTGGATGGCTGACCTTGCTGACGTGCTGGTCATTGAAGCTGTACCACTGGCTGTCACTGAAGGACTTAATGCAGGCATAGTAGTGCCCACCTGCAGCACTCCCAGAATGCACCATGACCGAGAAGAGTTCAAAGGTCAAGGAGCTCTATAAGGGAGACAAGAAAAAGCATATTCGTCTGTTATCTTCCATAGTTCAAGACAGAACCTCAGCATTAGGTTTCAGAGAGGACATGAGGTGACCTTTGGTTTGAGCACCCGCTCTGCGCTGCTGGTGTTATCCAGACAGATGCCCTCATCCACAGCATC
This sequence comes from Enteromius trimaculatus, assembly GCA_032361065.1. Lineage (NCBI taxonomy): Eukaryota > Metazoa > Chordata > Actinopteri > Cypriniformes > Cyprinidae > Enteromius > Enteromius trimaculatus. The sequence goes on along the minus strand of JAUMHP010000052.1, from coordinate 23,665,347 downwards.
ATCCAAATCATTGCTCATCTGGTCACTGTGGCAGCTTCCTTCATTCTCCGCCCCACTGTCAGTGCAGCTCTCTGTCTGAGGTGATTTCTGCAGAGTCAAAACATGCAATTAATGCATCAAAATGATGTGTCATGTTTAAAACATACTGGTCTAAGTAAACACTGAATATTAATTGACTATTAGACAAGAGGCAGTCACATAAGAAATGTTCTTGTGTCCCAAAATGGCAGAGTGCAAAAGAACAGAACTATTTATTCTTAACCATCATTTAAATAATATATAAAAAATAAAATAATAATAAAAATAATAGTATAAAATGCTCAAAAGCTAATCACATTACTTGACAAGTTTGTTCTTGGCTAGGGATGGAAAATTTGGCTCACGAATCTCTTAAAGATTCAAGTTTCTGCAACTTTCCGTTATTATGCTTGATGTTTTTTTTTTAATATTTTTAATATCTTCATGCCTTAATTACTTTTAGCAGATCAAAGTTGGGTGATAATATAGATTACATTCTGTGATGATTCAAGCAATCAAGCAGTTGAGATATGCTATATACTACATCTCAAAATTAGTATGGCATCATTATATAGCCATCTTTGTATATCCAGAGCTGGGTGATAGTTACATTTTATTACATTAAAAAAAAAGAAGGCAGAGATTTGCTATATAGTATTGTTTTATCTAAGTGTACTGTACTTACGCAATCCAACGTTTAAAAGGTTATGAAATACATAACTACTACTTCTGAGAATTTAACAATGGTGTTTGGGTTGCACATCATAGAAAACGATTACATAATTTGTTTATAGGAGAAAACTGGTTAATCTTGAGCTGTTTTTTTTTTGTCTTCCAGATTTAAAATCGAGATAGTGGCAGTTAGAGGTAGTGATGTGGTTAATGACTGTAGAACTTTGACCCATCGGTGTCACAGAACGCATGTCATTATGCGATGAGAAGCTGGTCTTTATACTCAACCATATAACTAATCAAACAGCTTACATAAATAAGCTTTAAAAGTTATTAAAAGGTGCAAGAGCGCGTTTATAAAACTCAAATGCACATTTTCAACCAGGTTATCACTTAGGTCTGTTTATAAAATCAGAAACCAGAAAATGAATCACAGATGTTTAATAAAGACACATATGGGATGTTAAATGTAAGGGTACGGGTAGATCATCATTCATTAATTATAGATTCAATAAGGATATGAGCACTCAAAAAAAGAGAGCATACAGCTGTCTCTTACCTCATCCTCGACGTCGATGAAGGGGCTCATGTCCAGCTCCTCTGGGAAGGTCATGCGGTCATTGAGTTTAATGCGGTGCATAGTGGTGTAATCGAAGTCGAAGCGTTTCAGCTGCAGAGTCAGCAGGTATGGGAAATGGAGGAATCTCAGACCCTGGAGATGAAAACACACCTCATCAGAAACTGAAATGTTGTACAGGACTTCACAATCATCGTCTGTGATCTGGATCACCTTGCGGGCGTCACATTTCTTTTTGCAGCGCTCACAGAAGTATTGGTTGGGACCGTCGAGAGTCTCAGGCTGGATGAAGGCTTGCAGGGCTTCTTCCTGTTTGACATAAAATCAGAGGACAATGAGGACAAACATGTCGATCCAAAGTTCAATGAGGTTGCTACTAAAGAACCATTTAGACATCTAGTACCAGTGCTGTTATTTTTAGCTAAATCTATTAAGGTTTTTGAACACCAAATCCCAAACTTTTTCGTATTCATCATCTTTTTGAAAATAAGTTTAGGTTCCAATAAAATGTAAAAAAAAAAAAGGAATATTAACTAATAGAAAAGGACATAAGCACATAAAATTACAACAAAAAGTGAAACATTACAATATACAGCAGGATGACAATTATTTATAAACATCTTCTGACTGGCTGTGTTTGTTTTTTAAGACTAATGTAAATTAGTAGCTCTAAGCATATAGCAATGGTCATATTTCCATTTCAAACAGTACTAAAATCAACAAACTGAAAATTCTGCTGGCAGAACAAACAACTGCAATTTAATTCTGCATCTGCTAGCCAGCTATACTGTAACAGCTACAAAAAAAATGAGCAGAATGACAGCCGGACGCACCACGCTGCCAAAAGCCTGGCTGGCTCCGAAGGGCCTGATGACAAGAGGGATGTCCAAGTACGTGTCAATCCTCCAGCTCTCATAGCCACACTCCAAACAGCGCACATAGTCCTTCAGTTTGCCCTGGTAAAGCTGGTTGATCAGGTCAGCCTGGAAAAAAAAAACAAAAGACACTCAAAACGCTCTGCATTCACCACTAATCACAAAACTGTTCAGCAACCACCCACACATCAGAATCAAGCTTACAGTAAGTCCAATAGACTGCAAACTGCAAACATTTTTCTAATTAACTGATTTTTTTCTATTCTAGATGATACTATAGCATAATTTGGGTGAAAAGTTGAGTTGAGAAAGCGAAAGGGAATTTCATAGTGTCTTTGGTATTTGATGTGAATTATGACAGAAGAGCTTCAGGTGCATGAGCTTTGTGTAAAGCACAAAGAGTTTTGTGTAAAGCCTGACGATCATGTTCTCCAGCATGATTAGAGAATGAACCAAAGAGGTTTAGTTTAAAATCTTTTTTTAATTACAGAAAAAGAAAGTGTGGGCCAAAATCTGTGACCCACCAAGGATTTGGTCGGACATCAGGCTCAATCCCCTTTCTAGACCTACAGCCTTTTCCTTTTCCCTCCATTTTGCACATTCACGTGAAGGGGTAGGGTTGTCTCAATTCTCTTTTAGTTGGAAGGGTAGGGGTATGAGCATCTGTGTGTCTCTCTTTACAGTGAGTTACTGCAAAAATAGCTATTTTATCCTCTCGTTGCAGCAAATAATAATAAAGCAATTCAGTATTTAAATAAAAGTTGTGGGGCAGCGTTGACAAGTTTCTTTGTACCTGGATGTGAGAGCTGCACGATTTCCAAAGTGCGTGTGTTTGTGTGTCAGTAAGCAGCGTACTGATAAAAAAAGTTATTAACGGTAATGTACACCCGCAGGTATGCGTGTTGTAGGAGCTAGGTGACGTATGATGACTTGTAATGTCATAGTAGTGGTGTACCAATTCGTAGGTGAATATTTTAACCCCTACCCCTTGACACTCTGTTAGAAACCAGATATAAAAATAGATATCAAATAAAATTGGGATTTGGCCTAACTGTCTCTCTTGCTGGTCTTTGTAATGTTGGTTAATGCAGAGTACCTGTATTTGATGTACCATAAACGCACGGGTCGACATCACAGAAAGATACAGAGCAAGAGAATCCGTCATGCAGACTTGATGCGCTACATGTAAACGATATTCTCTGATGTATTTTCCAGTCAAAATAACGCACTTCCTTTGGAATTCTTCAGCTTTTAAGAATTGCCGCTTTCTCTGGTAGTGGGCGGGACTAATGCGCTAATGACAATCTTATTGGCTGGCGCTCACATATTATTGTCCCTGTTTCAGCAAATCAATTCGAGCGAATGCATACTACGTGATTAATATTCATGAACCCAGCAGCTCATTAAAACTTTCTGCGTTTTATTTTGTTATTAGTAGTAGAATTCGAAGTAGTTTTGTTATAATTTTTTGCCCCGTTTTTCATAGAAACACTAAATGATAAACCTCCCTTTTAGTCGCATGAATTTAACATTTAATACTGGGGGCTGATTTAACGCAATAGTTACTTTAGTTACAAATAGTTACGCAATAGTTACTTTCCCTGGTAATTAGTTACTTTTATAAATGTTGTAACTTAGTTACTAAATCACTTACTATTTATGAGAGGTAACTAGTAACTACATCTAATTACATTTTTAAAGTAACGTGCCTAACACTGACTACGACACACAGATGCGCTGTTTTTGTTCAAATCAAACTAAATACATGTAGAAAATGCACCCTTGTGTTGCAGCTGACACAGAAGACCGTATACAGTTTGCATCCAGCGGAAATTATGATGCTATGGCGACAAGGAGACACACAGAGGAGATGAAAGTTTTTTTTTTCTTTGCATAAAAAAGCCTTTTTGTCGCTTTATAAAATTCAGATTAAATCACTGACGGCAGATGGACTACTTTTTGCCTTGACAGCGTTTATTACTTTGCAGTCAATGGGAACAAACCTGTTAGAGGTTTGGAAGGACATGGGAGTAAGCGATTAATAACAAAAAGTTTAATTTCGGGAGGAGTAACCCTTTATTACTTTTGGACCCCACTATAAATGTTTATTAAATATAAACAATTATTTTTGCCAACCTTCTGACACAAACACAGAGACTTAAAGTCTTACAGCACCCAGCTTAGAAGAGAACAATGAGCTGAGTGTAGAAACACGCAAACCGGTGCAGAAAATCTGCAGAATTCAGTGCATGGCCCCTGACCCAACCCACACTGAACGGGTAAAACCCACCAGTCCAGACTCAGCTGCTGTGTACACAGCAGAAAAAGCTTAGACTGCCTAAAATTCTTTTTGACTCAACACTGCGTCTTTTGTCCTAGTCTAGAGATCTCATTGGTTGTGGATTAGCATCATGTGATGAGGAGGCGGGGCTTGCATCACATACTTGCTCGGTCTGTTTCCACTTCTGCTCTAGTGCATCAAACATGACTCTGCAAAGCTCCTGGACGTCGTGCTGCTGCCAGGCTGCAAGACAAACAAGGTAAAGAGTTTCAAAGTAATCCATGTGGATTAATGTGGGTGAAGTTTCCTAAATAGATGTTAAGTGAGGCCTTGTACCCTCACTGCTGTCCCAGCCAAAGCTGCGGGTCACATCTGTGGTCTCGATGGCACGCTTCTTACTGGTCTGCAGAAGCACAAACAGCCTCTGGAGCTGGTACGGGATACTGGTGACCGGATCCTCCTCTGACTCCTCGAACTCCCAACTGGGGCAGAAACGTTAAAAACACAGAGTTCAAAACTCAAATTGAACAATTGTTGCATCAGTGATTGCACAAACTCTGCTTTATATGGGTGTTGCATAAATCTAGTTCCACCATGGACTACTTACTTGTAGAGCGCATTCCTGAACTCAGGAGTCATGAACAGGGTCTGCAGGAGGCTGTTCAGGTAACAGGTCATTGCTTGGTTGACCAAACCAACATAACCTTGAAAGCAGAGGTTAGAAGACAAATCAATCTATGCGCCACAGTTGGCATGTTCGTCTTGTCCAGTGCAAGTTGAATAAGGGCTACCTGTCTCTGATTTGTTCAGTATGGAGGAGTACGAGTAACTTGGGCTGCTGTAGTCACTGCTGCAGCCGACAGTACCATCCCGCGGTAAGGGGCCGATGAAGCGATCCTGAGAGCTGTCATCAAGACCACTGCTGTCTGCCGTGCCAGATTCATCCTGTAAGAGAGTAACATGTGAATAATTCAAAACAAACAATGCCTAGTTTTATTCAATGCCTAAATCTCATGCCTAAAGTATATCAAAGTAACACTCATTCTTTTATCAAAGAGTTATTATATTGCATTCATACTGTGTGGTATCCTGTATTTCTACTGGAAATAAACAAGTCAGGAATCCACAAGGTAACCGCCTATCTGAAACTTTGTGTTACAGGCACTTTCTTTGTTAGTTTGCCTCTTTAAGATAAACTGCTTGTTCTATTCCTCAGTCCTAAGTTAAAAACTTTGTATTAAACAGTCTGCTAAATGAATAAATATAAATGTAACCTAAACTGGATTCCAACCTCAAGCAGAAAGTTCAAGTCCAAAGTTTTTCCCCCTAATTGAAGCTTCCTTTGCATTTTGTCCAATATATAAATAGAACAATATTAGACAACAGAACAAGTCAACAATAAATAGATAAATAAACAAACAGACAGGTCATTAGATAAATAGAGCGATATAGATAGAATGGTGGAACAAACTGATAGAAGGATGGATGGATTAGAACTAAGCAGATAGAATGAGAGAACTTGATTAACCCCCGTTAGAATAAATAAAAATAAAAAACTGATAGTATAATTTATCAAACCACTGATAAAACAAAGGAACAAAACCCAGTGAAACTGCTGAAATGGTGACTCACTGAAGCAGTCTGAGGCTGCTCCCCGTCTTTATCTGTAAGCTGCAGAAAATTCCTTTTCCCCGCCTCAAACCCGGACAACACTAGGGACATCTCACTGGTCAGGTCCAGAGGAGCCTATAGGTGCAGATTTGAGACAGAGGGGGCGGGGGAAGAGAGATAAGCAAGGATGAAGAGTGAGAGGCAGTGAAAAATAATCAGAACAACAAATGACAATGTGATGCATGTTCTCTGGAACACAATACAAAGAGCAAGTCTAAACATGCAGAGATACAGCAAAAACCTTCAGAGAGCAAATAATCAACCTGATGTAGCGCAGATAACCCACATCTCGTCCCAGGATCCGGTTGGTGTGTAAGAAAAGGCTGTGCTACCTGAGGGATAACATGTACTAACAATTTAGCCACAGGTCTGGACACGCTAATGTTCCGCTGGCGGGGAGAGCAGAGTGGGTAACGACAGAAACAGGCCCTTAATCCACTGACCTACTCCGAGAGTTACCTGCGGCTACAGACTCATTGTTGGGTCAGCGCTAGGATTAGCACACAATTAGATGGAGAATGGAGTCCATGACACAGCTCCATCTAATCATAACACTGCAGAGGTGTGGTAAAAACATGGCTCTGACCCTGTCTGTGTACATTTTGGAACTTATAAAGAACATCTAAATTATTTGTATTATTAAAGACAGAAATACACACTAATGACTTCTGAGTCATTAGTGTGACTCGAAAGTCACTAATGAGTCAGCATTTGTTAGTGTCAAAAGTCACAGTGAGTCTGCTCATTTAAAAGTCATTTAGTGTCTACCATCCTTAAAAAGCTATTGGGAGCGATTTCAGGTTGGGTTTGGTCTTACATTTGACAGCACTGGTCAGGTTAAGTTTCAAATACCCATGAAGCCCTCTAGTACACTACCCAATACAAACCACTCTAGCATATATGAATAATTAATTCATAAGCAGGGCATATTCATTTATTAATTATACATGGGTAAAGATCACCGGATTGTTTCACCAAAAACACTATTACTTCAGCTTATCTATTTTAAATTTTTTTAAATAATTTGTCATTACCCATGAAATTCACGAGCAAAATATTAAAGTAATCACTACAAAACAGTATGAAATAATAACTTATTGAGTGTAAAGTATTTTCATTTTAATTCAAATTACTGGGACAATAAAGCCCTTCCTACACCTACCCTAACCCTACTGATACTTTATTTTCAACTTTTTGATTATTTCCTTGACTTTAATTAAAATAAATGCTTTCCTGATGTAATTTTTACATTTTTAAAATTGAGAAAAGGCAGATTCAACCCCGGGTCGATGGTGTCAAAATGAGTATGACACACTTTACTATCTGCGCCACTGAAGCTGATGACCGACATCCGTCTTTCGTAATGTTGACTAATCTAATCATACATCGAAGGGTGGAGTTAGTGCAAATAGCCTAAATAGTAAATCCAACTACAAAACTTTTTCAGTGTATAATTATACTACTGTTTTGTTTTAAAAGTGTCAGGCATTTACTTAAATAAGACATAAATAAATACTGTTCAATTTATTGTAAACTAGAATGCACATTTACATTTGAATAATATTTCACAATAACGCTGTTGTGTATTAATTTTTGGATCAAATAAAGACTTGGTGAGCATTAAAGACTTCCTTCGACCCTAAAATTGTGATAAATAACATTACGGCTCTATTAATTATGAGAATACATTACAATACATTTTCTTTATGCACAATAATAAAAAAAATAATCCCTTTTAATTTTGTGGTGAAATATGCTTTTGAGTAATCGAATTAGTCTTAGTGTGTTTTATGGAAGGACTCTCACCATGTTGCCAGGGTTGGCCCAGGCCAGGCAGAAAGTGCCGTTCACATATCCAGCCTTGAGAGCCACATCCTCATAGAATTTGTTGACTGTTGTGGAGGCGGGCAGGTTGAGCGTCAGCTTCTCATTGACGGTCTTGGCATTGGTGGTGTCCTGCACTATACACAGCACTCTCGGCTCCTCCGCTGCACTTTCAATCTGTAAATGCGCAAAAACAATACACGGAGTTTACTTTAACCAGGCACACACACATCAGTTTAAGCTGAGCTCCAGTCACTTCCATCAGACACAACAGTAAAAAAGCACTAAACAAGCACAGTGCAACAGTCTTCTTGTGCCATGCAATAATATCAAAGAACCGTCTAATCAATTTGTAACATCCTTCAAGACATGGTAAGCTAGGAAGCACGTACATAATTCAAAACTGAACTCAAATAATACAAAAGTTACTTAGGTTAGATTTCTGCAATCCACAATGAACAAGACTTCAATCAAGGTTAAACAAGACTAAAAGCATAACTGTGCCTCGAGCGAACCGGACTAACTCATCAATAAAACTGTTAACATTCACATCATTAAACATAGCAACACTAAGTTAAATGTAACTGCAAATCTAGCTCAGAAAAGTGAAGTTATGGCTTCAGTGTTCACTGTATGTGGTCAAGGCTATGTGGACTCCATGCCTTATGGTGGCTGGTTAATTGCAGTTGTACAAAGCAAAGCCATGGTCTTTTCATATGCTGTCTGAGTGCATGCTAAAGATCTGATCATGTTACCAAAAATGCTGACTGACATACCAAGAAAATACCATGATGCAAGCAAAACATTTCTAAGTATATTTCTGATGGGAAAAACATTAATAACTTCAATAAACTGTACTTAGGGTGCTTTACTTTAAACTTTTTGATTGTTTTTAACTAAAACTTATTTTTTTGCGCAATTTTACTTATTGGTTTTTGGGACTTCATTGATGTTGCATGAAGTGTGCAGTCCAATTGACAATTATTTTCAGTGGATAAAATAAAGTCTATTCCTAAATTTATTCATTCAAGAATATTGTGCATTACTAAAAAAGTTAAATAGAAATGTTGATTCATTTTGACTTTAATTAAGCTTGTCAAAAAATAAATAAATAAAACTATTTTATATATTTTAAATATTATATTTGCGATAAGACAATAACATTTAATATATATATATATTTTTTTAAATATTATATTTTTATTAGATTTTATTTCCCATTATTTTTACACTTACATCATCAAATTCCCATCTGCCTGTAATAGTGTCAAGGCCTCAGCTTCTCCTCAAACCAGCTGATTTTTTCCTGACGTCTTCATTTGAGAGTTAGTGTCAATTGAATCACCATGTTATAAACACACACACACGCAACACAAGTACAGCTACCTGTGAGAACCTCTTCTGCATCTCCTCAAAAATACTCTGCCTGCAACTCCAAAAAATACCCTGATGACAAAACAACAACAACACACTGTTCAAGGGAAGTCAAATCAGCCCTGAGCGAAAGGCTGAGCGTCACGATCTGAGCCGCGCTGATGTCTGATATCTGTTAAAGGTCAATACGCAAGGGAAGAATAGAGATCTAGAGGAGAAAATGTGAAGATGCCACTGTAAAAGACACACAGATGTCAACACAAGCGGGGGCATTATCAGATTACAGGGTATTTTTATCAGGGATAATATCGTTAGGTGCTCATGTGAAACAGGTTGGCTTGTACTTGAGTGGCTGGTATTCATTATGACTGGTGCAAATGGCTACAAGATCTTTATCTCAGAGAAGACTTTCAACTATGCAGGGATGGACGATGCAGATCAAATTTCCATAGTATATTCATATTTCCTTTTTGATATACCATTGCAATATTTTTGTTTTACCTAAAATGTTTACAGAAGACTGTGATATTTTACAGATTTTATATGTAAATATTTATAACAGTATTAAAATATAGATACATAATATACATAAAGATGGTTTCCACAAATTTTGACCAATAATTTTTAAATAATATACATAACCAAAAAATTCAAATAAATTAAAATAATAATACATTTATTATGATGTTTCATTTTAATAATGATTTCTGCAGTTTTCAATGTCTATGTCAGGTATACTTTAAAATAAACTAATACAATTGTAAATATGTGCACTAATATTTTAAAATACATACCAAAATTTATTATACCTTAAGCCTGATGGCCAAAAAAAATGGTTAAACCCATAAATAAAAAAGCCTCTTATTCTTGTGCAATCATATTTTTAATATTTTAATGTAGAGCATAACATGAACAATTTATATTCGCTATAGACACATCAATGTCTTTTCCATTATTTTTTAAATGGATGCGCACAGCGTTTCCAAGTCTGACAAATAATTAATAAAAATATTTCCAGCTTTTCCAATAATGACTGAGGAATATGACTTCCTGTACTGCCTATATATAGTCAACAGTGTTTAAAAAAAAAAATCCAGTTTGAAAACTGTAGCTGCATGTATACTTCTACACAGTGGGACTAAGCAGCCCAGCGGACCAACACATTTCCAAGCGTAGGTTCCCAGGTTGGACCCGAGTTGTAATATAGCTCATGTTCTGGTCCCGTGGGGGTGTGATCAAAATGGTGAGCTTGTGGTGCAATGTGGATGACATCAATAGCTGAAGTGAACAAAGACTCCTACCTGGCACACAGACACCAGCTGATGAAAAACAAGACGGAGAGAGAAAGACCAAGAGAGAGAGCGAGAGAGAGGGGCCACTGGGGCCTCAGATCCTGATTAGCATTTCCAGTCCCTTTGAACACTATCAGAGCACCTGAATCAAAGGCCCAAAGCAAACGCGTGATTATGATTCAGGGAAATTCCATGCATTGTTTGTAAAGGCTGACTTTAAAGAGAAAGTCACCAAGCCTGCTTTTATTCTACATAGTATTTCAGAACAAAGTGGGAAAGGCAGATGTCATCCCAATGAAGCCAGCTTTGTTTACCTGTTAACATCTGCATTCCTTTTCAAGAATGTGTGGGCAGCAAATCATCTCAACACAAAACTGAAACTACAGAGCTTTTCATTCAGCAGGTAACTTGGGTAACTGCAGCATATTGGGTTCATGAGCTAGTATTAATATTGACAATCATAATTTTAATAACAACATAGTAACTGACATTACTATTGACATGCAATCATTTTGGAATCATGTACACTACCATTCAAAGGTTTTGGTCACTTCTGTTTACCAAGGCTTTCACTATTCTTTGATGAACAAGCTACGAAACCACAGCATTTCTTTTTGATCAGAAAGCTTTTGAAGGACTCTTAAATTGCTGTTTTGATTGATTTAAAGCAACTTTACTGAGAACAAAATGAGCCTATTTACTTTAAATGATATGTATTGATATTTTAAAACTAAATTATGTCAAAAGACAATTTGACTAATTAATTAAGACTAATTAAGACTAATTTAACAACAGAACATTGAATAAAGTCTGTTATTATTATTATTATTTAATGGTTTTATATATAAGGTGTTTCGTGGTTTCAATAACTTTAAGAGTATTATTACAAAAAGCTTTTTAAAGAGAGTGTTGCAACCAGATTGCCCACTTTGCATTTTGTCCAAGAACATCTTAACCTTAACCATGGTAAAATCACTGTAATCCTCAACTGCCTTCTTAATATGAATGAAAATCTAATTTAAATCGTTTTATTAAATTTACCAACTCTTTCCATAAACTAGACCTATGGGATATGTACTTTAAAAAAGCTAGCGAGGCCTTAATACGAAAATGTGGCTCACCCTTGCTGAGCATGAGTCACCCTCAAGCCTTCTGTCAAACGGCTTAATTACTTTTAGCAGGTGGTCCTTTGAAACAGCCAGCAGACCCTACAACCACGCATCATAATAGAAGCTCCCCATAAGCCGATTTCGACCCGAAAGACACTACACTTCAAAAGCTATTGTGAAACTTTACTGGCTTTATGTTTTCTCTTCCTGTTTGCGGGAATGCGAAACATTCCTCTTCTATCTAAAGGTAGCAGATGTTCTCTGGGTCTGGCTTCATTAGAAGTTGGTGACACTGGATGGTCTTGATTACTAAAAGCCCATCCTGAGCAGATTAAAATGAGCCAATTTGACAATGAAGAGAGAGAGAGAGAGAGCACAGCATCACTGGCCTGCACTTCCGGGGCCTCGGCTACCGCAGCCACAAATTGGGCTTCATCTGAAGTTATTTGGTGAATGGTTTGATGTGATGTGATTTACAATAGTTGAACTGCAAAAACGCTTAAGTGCATTGCTCAAGGGTGCCATGTAGGTCTGCATGATTTTGGGGGAAAAAAATCTAACAGGGAATGTATGAACTGATGTTATATGAACTTTAATGGAAATCAGCTAACCTAGCTAGTTTGTTTTTTGTTGTTGGTGGTGTTTTATTTCGTTTTAATAACTGAGATTGACATTAAGGAGCTACATATTTAACGAATCACATACAAAAGACCAGAACCAGAAGTGACATGACCTGTTTTACAGAGGAGAGTAAAACGAGCCAATTTTAATAAATTTGTAGCGCAAAACCTCCTTTCCGATTTTCAGCTATAATTTGTGGTTGCATGCTTGTTGTAAGGCTGCACAAATTACTTATGATTATTTATGTTTATAGAATAATAATAATAAAAACAAGAATATTCCAAATGTTAAAAATATAATATTTGGAGCAATATATATATATATATATATATATATATATATATAAAAATTCACAGCCTTTGTGATTTGATAATCACACTAAAGCCATGTTGCAATTTTGGTCATATTTTAATTAATCATGCAGCTCCAGTGCCATGGTAATAGCGTCGTACTGTGATCCCATGAACCTTTGTGATATCAGCACACATCATTCAACACTGGCACAGGATAAATGCCACAACTAAGTGAAAGAAAGGGCTCAGTGAGCACTGAAGGTAATCTGGCTGCACCGGAGATAAAATATAACTATAAACTTTAGTGCTGACTAATCAATGATTTCCAGCAGGTGTTGTCACAACCCAGAGGAAGAGCGTGGGAGTGTCGCATCCCGCTTTAAAAGACTGAGACAGATTCATGTGGTAATTGGCGTGAAGCCAGTGAAGGTCATGTTAATCCTGCAGACCAATTTATAAGATCAAATAGGATCAAACAGACTCATTCATTTCAGGCTAAAATCAAATGACTTTTTTATTGTTGTTACGTGTCTGAATAGATTAATCCTGCTCTGAATTTAGTCGGAATCCCTGACGCAATGAATTTAAATCACCCACAATAACAACCACATAAACAGGGGAACTAAGAAAAACAATCCAAAATAAATGTGCAACAGTGATTAACAGGTTATATCATATCAGCAAGAAGGATGACAGGATACTATTTATGGAAAACTAGCCAATATATTTTTTTCCTTCTGCATGGGCCAGTATGGTTTTTTTTGTTTGGCCATTTAGTTTCAGAAGTGAGACTTTTATTCTGACAGTCATTCTCTCAGTCTGTCTTCATTAGCTTTATATTTTTGTTGAATGTTTCAGTCTAATAAATTATTAACAAAAATATTAAACAGAGAAAGTAAATGGTATATGAAAAACCATTATAGTGTTTGACTTTCCATTATTATTGATATCACAATAATGCTTACCGTCCACGTTCAGTGAAAGCACATTTCATTTAAACAAGTCCTTGAATTTTTTTATAAATATTTAATTCCACAAACAGTGCAAAGAAATCCTGCTGTTAGACGTTCTAATATTTGCATTTGTAGTTGTGTTTTTAACTTGTAAAATATTCTGAATCCTGAAAAATACCAGTATCAATAACAGCTATATAGTTAATTTAAATTAACTAAAAAAATATAGATATTTGAGCATGAGATTTTTTTTATTCTTCCATTTCAAAATTATTTCCAATTTAGTTATTATTATATAATTGTATTCGTTGTTTTTATTGCCATCAGCATCTAAAACTCTCTTCATGGCAAAAACAAGAGCAAGTTAGATAAAAACAAGTTACATAAACACAAAATACAAAATCAAATAAACAGAAAAATACATAAGTTAAAATTATACACGATTCTTTAAATTAGCATATGAGGGCAATTATAAAATATTTTCTGGTAAGATGTTACTTTACATGTCAGTAAATATTATGTAAATAAATGCATATAAATTAAACCTTGTTTTATTTGCTATCTTTAAAAATTAATATTAGTGTTAAATCATACCTGTCGGCTCTAAATTAACCACCAAATTGGTCAACCACTAGTTTTTACTACCAAATACTAGTTTTCTTTGAAATACCATGGAGTAATACACCTAGAAGTACCATGATATTTGTCATTAATTTCCAGACATTACCTTTTTAATCATTCCATAAATACTGGCTGTCCTTGCTAATATTAAGGAATTATTTTCACAATATAACTTGTATAACCGCATTGACATTCATTCCAAAATGAGTTACTAAAGAGTTGCTAAATAAACATCTTGACAGTTAAGGATTCAAAAGTGTTGCTGGACATTAAAATAAATAAATCGATTCTCATCTGGTCTGAATCCTGTCCACAAATAAAGTAATTTCAATCTGAAACAATTGATTTAAATTGACCAGAACAGTTCGCCAGGTAAAATAATTCTTGATTAAAATCTGATTTTACGTGTGTTGACAAGTCACGGTCTTTCAGAAATCAAAGTAGAGATTGGTCCTAAAATACCTGAACCATGAAACTAATCTGAATCACGTCCATGACCATGAATGAAGTGATGTGGATTAAATCAAGCAGTCTAATCTGAGCTAACATAAACTATGGCGCACACTTTAGCACCTCCCTAAACTCACTCCAGCAGGACACTTTACAGGCTGCGTGGAAAATAAACAGTCGGACAGCACACATGACAACACATTATTAGCCTTATTAATCACATAAATCACCGGACTCGAGTGGTTATTAACGTATTTAATCTGCTGGAAGGACTTGTTGACTGATAGTTAGCTGAGCTGCTGCTAACACTCTGCTGCTAGCCGCTAAACTCAACACTAACACGCACTTCAAGTGTCGCCCTGCATTCATTTAAACGCCAGACCCTGGCTCGTGGTGCGATTTACAGCGTGAAGGTGTGATTCCTGTTTGTTGTTTTGAGGTCGATCATCTCTCACCTCTTTGGGCACAAGCTGCTTTTCTTCGCTGGGCACCATTTCCATCGGATCCTCCAGCCGCGGTCCGCTGTCAACAGGAGCTCTGCGAGGCGCTTTGGGACACCATTCTGAGTGTGTTGGTTAAAACGAGGCGATGTCGAAGAAACTACTTTTGGGCTAAATGGCCGTTAATCCAGCTTAATCTGTGTTACTTTCTTTCTGCTTGGACTGTAAGCAAAAACAGCAATCAATGGAGGAAAAATGGCCGCCACGCACTTTCGCGAGACTTCACATCAATCTGCGTCACTTCCGACAACACTCTGTCTGTGTACATTATAAAACAGCTGAACGCGTAAACTGGCAGTTAGTAAAGTGAATATATTGTGATGTAACGCGAGACTTTGCGTGATAGTTATGAAATATAAAACTTTCGATTGAAGTCTGCTGTCATTATATAACTGACCTTTGCCTTCATGTTTAACAGAATGGTTTTATTGTGTTCGCTTATTTCTCAACACTTGGATTTTAGTGTGGACAGAATAAAAATAAAACAAGGAAATACACAAGGAAAAAAAATAGTATTTACATGTATATAAATGTAGACAAATGATTGAAAAACAAATAAATAAAATACAAACTTTGTGTGTGCGTGAGTGTATATATATATATATATATATATATATATATATACATATATGTATGCCAATGTGGTTTTGATGTGTTCTCTTCTTCCCCAACGTTTATAATTATGCTGTTATAATAAAATAATAACCTTTTTAAAAAACAGAATTTATAAAAATCCGTATCATTTAGTGTTTTGTATTCTTAATATTCTAAATTGTAATTTGGTTTTATATATTTTTTTCTTGTACAGATTTAGTTAACATTTTAAATATATAAATATTTATATATATAAATTATATCATGTGTTATTTACTTTCTTTATACATGACTCGGCGTACATGTTAAATCAATCATCAAATTGGTCAACCACTAGTTCCCTTTCGACATTTCACTCGTACTGCGTCTGATAAGACGCTATGGGAAAACTCCTTTTTCCCCCTTAACTGAAGCCTATTTTAAAAACGCAGTGATACTGCACGGTTGCTGGGCAGTTGCTAAGGGACCTTATTTT
>JAUMHP010000052.1:23627287-23649047 GCA_032361065.1 Enteromius trimaculatus | reverse complement strand
ATCACTGCGTTTTTAAAATAGGCTTCAGTTAAGGGGGAAAAAGGAGTTTTCCCATAGCGTCTTATCAGACGCAGTACTCGTTCCATGTCTAAGGGAACCTGGGTTACGGAAGTAAGTTTTTCTACTAAATACTAGTTTTCTTTGAATACCATGGAGTAATACACCTAGAAGTACCATGATATTTATAATTAATTATTCCATATAATTTAGTGTTTTGTAATTTTGTAGTGTTTTGAATTTATTATAATTCGTAATATTCTGAATTATAATCTGGTTTTATATTTAACAATTTAAATTGTTTGTAGTGTGTTATTGTCATTTTTATTAAATGTCTATAATCCAGTCTATCTAAATACACTATGAATATAACTTAGTTTTGGCCTCATCTGAAAAACAACTTTTGTTAATTGTTTTAATTGTTGTCTTTTTTTAACAATTGACCTAAAAATATTCTTTGATTGTAAGGTCAAAATGTTCAAAATGCTACCATAATCCCAATAATTCCATAATTTCAGTTTAGTGTTCCTCTAGCTTCCAAGTGAATAAAAAGGACACATCATGCATTACCACTGAGTGTTTCATGTTTAATGTTGACAGGCTGTCATATAACATGGATCTCGATGTCATGCGCCACGCACATCAAGGGATCAGATATTCACAGATATATTTCTTCTGACTGCGACAGACCTCGTCGTGCCATTTTCCCTGTGCTGCCAAAGAAAGCGCGACGCAGCTCTCTCTCTTCCCTCCGGTCGGCTCTCTCTTGGAGCGATCCCAGTGGAAGAAAGTGACAGGCAGGCTGTTCACGTCCACATACTGGCCTTCCTTCACTATGTCAGTTATGCCAATCCAGAAATCTTTAGATGCCGCTGAGCTGCGTTTGACATAGTCTGTGAGTTCGTCATTCTGGCTGATGTCTCGAGGTATTGCCAGGGTCCCTCCCAGTGCGATGCAGTCCTCGTTGGCCTCATGGTAGTGCTTGGCCTGCTCAGAAAGCAGATAACACTTCCTGTGGGCTTTGATGCCACGCAGGCAAACTGAAACGTACACAAACACATTTACTCAAACACTGGTTTATAGTAATTTCATACATGCTTCGCAATGTGAATATCAAATAATTAGTGACAAAAATATTGCTATCTTTATTTATAGCAGTTACTATATTAATTAGACATATTAGCTTTCTTCCCATGAGCTAAAGACAAAGCACTAAACTGTCAGCTAACAACTTACATTGTTCAGTCATTAATGTACAGTCATGGCCAAAAATATTGGCACCCTTGGTAAATATGATCAAAGAAGGCTGTGAAAATGAATCTGCATTGTTAATCCTTTTGATTAAAATGGAGGGACATATCATTATAAAATACATGTTTTTCTAATACATTAATACAAATTGGACATAATTATTGGCCCCCCTAGAAATTCTTATGAGTAAAATATCTCTAAAGTTTATTCCCATTCATATTCACCCTTGTGAGCACTCCAGAGTGACTATGAACATGAAATTATCCAGCCATGCCTTCCTGTGTCATAGGCATATGAGCATTATGAATTCTCTCAATACCAACAGATAAAAAATCATTAAGTGACTTACTCTGTTAGAAATCTTATAATAGGCCATGCTTGGTTCTTTCAACCATACAATAATCCAAACACAAACCTCAAAAACAACAAAAAATGGGTCACTGAGCAAAAAAGCAAGCTTCTGCTTTCCATTCCAGTCCTCTGACCTGAACCCTGTAGAAAATGACTCTCTGAAATCTCTTGTCAGGTGTTCTTTAACCTCATCAGACATTATAGGAGAAAATCTAGAGCTGTTAAACTGGCAAGTGGAGGTTTCAAAAAGTATTGAATAAAAGGACGCTGTTAATTGTGGCCAATATGTATTAGAGAAAAACATTTATTTCATAATGATATTTCCCCCCATTTTAAAATCTTATTATCCAATGAATATTATATGTTATATATTATATGTGTACACTTATCGTTTAAAAGTTTGTTGTAAAAAAGGTCAATTGCGTTCACCATGGTTAGATGGTTAGATCTTATTATTGTATTATATACAGTTTTCTATTTGAAAATACTTTAAAATGCAATTTATTCTTTTGAAGCTACATTTTCAGCATCATTACTCCAGTCTTCAGTGTCAGTGTCATTCTTCAGAAATCATAATAATATGCCGATTTGAAACATTTCAGGTAAAAACAGTTGCACTGAAAACACATATACACATATATGCATGATACATTTTGTTTTCAGGAATATTTGACATTTGAAAAAATTTATTTGAATTAATATAATATAATTTGGAATATTGTTGCAACATTAGAAATGTCTTTTCTGCCAATGTATTTTATGTGTCCATCTAATTATGCGTCCATAAAATTATTATAACTTACAAATGATGACAAAAGAAGCACTCAAAACCAACCAAAGAGCAATAATTTGCAAGTGCCATGACAAGACTTGGATAGCCTGAAAAGTTTCGAAATGTTCAATCCGTCTTATTGTAAGAACAGCCTGATAGTTATTATTACTACTTTTGTTATAGTCCCCACTTATAGTCCACAAATTGAAATTAAACTTAAGTACACCTTTATGTGTAATTTCATGATTACTTCTATTGTCTTTCATATATTGGTAACGTGTAATGCTGAATTTACTGTAAGCGTTTAAAATATACCTCTGTGATTTGTATTTAAACTTTTATGTCATGTATTTAAAATGTAAAGCAAGAAAGTACATTTAAAATATATTAACTTTCACTGAAACATCAAATAACACTGCAGTTAAATTATAATCAAGTACTTTACATGTGCTTTATACAGTCAACTCATATAATAAGCATACTTCTATAAAGCAAATATATATATATATATATGAAAACAATGATTTACAGATATTTTAAAGTAAAACTTATTTTACATTATTGCAAAACACACTTTTTAAAAGTATACCTAACTGTGTTAAGAAACATTTAATGGAAGTGATCTCTGTAAGTTCACATTAGAGTCATTTTACTCCATATATTATGTGCAGGATTACAATTAAGCACACTTCTCCTTCACTGAGACATTTTTGATGTCAACTTTAATTTGTTAACAATATGCACTGCCAAATTAAACAAAGATCTGCAGGATTAGCATGCTTTTGAAATCAGCCATGAATAACTGTTTACCTGTTTGCAGCGCCTGCATCTCTTTCAGAGAATTGACTTCCTGCCACAGCTTGTCAATTTGTGTCCTCATGTCCTCATCTTCTGTCACTGTATCTCAACAGAAGAACGACACACCAATCAACACGGATCAGATCAACACCAGTCAATACATTACAAAAGCTTGACTGAATCTGAAGGATTTGCTGCAGCTGACGAAAAACACGCAGTCCTGACATAAAAGTTACCTCTCTGTCGAGTTGGAATGGCTTTTTTGGAGCGAGATGGATGGCCATATCCGGACTGGAGAATGCTAAAGCAGATCACTAACAGCAGAAGCCGAGACTGTGCCATGGTCACAGACGAGCTGTGCAAATCTCTGAGAGAAAGTGGAAAAATCTTACAGTTTTCTCCCTTCTTTACTCTCAGGCTATTGGCTGGACATTCAGTGTTTTTTGTGTACCTAAAGGGAATTGAAATGCCTTCAGCGCAGTCACAACAACCATTCCCCTGTTTCTAGCCATTCATAAATATTTACTTGGGAAGAACATGAAATTCATTTGGAACTTTAGCCATTCATAACCCGACAAGAAAATTCATTCACTACCACACCTAATATGTGGCACAGATTTTAAAAAGTCAACTTAATTCAATTATATTTCAGTTTTTCAGTCCTTTGTAAATAAATGTCTTGCTTCTGACCAGTTTGTTCTAAATAAATATGACAAAAATATATATGTAGAGTTTGAAAAACAATTTCAAAAATAGAAATTAATTCAAAATTATTACATTTTATTATATTTACATATAGCATTCTTCTTCACTCGTTATGTTTTTTTTTTTCATAACTTATTGTCACAAATCGCGACTCCGTGGCTCTCTCCGATCTTAAACGGAGGGAACCCTCACCAGAGTACTAATTCCCAGGATGCCCCGTGCCTAGGTCTGATCACCGACCCAGGTGTTCCTCGTTACCCCTCCTCTTTATAAGCCACACCTCTGAGCTGAACAGATGCAAAGTCTTGTTTGCCCAGGCTGCAATTGTGTTTGTTTGTGAATATTTGCTGCCTGCCTCGAATGACCTCTGCCTGAATATGATTCTGATCGTTTGCTGCCTGCCCCGATCTCTGCCTGGTATCCTTCTCGATTCTGTTTTGTCTGCATTGCCCTGTTTCTCTGTCTCTGGCCCTGATTGTCGACTTTGATTAAACTTTGTTTCAAATGGATCCAAACACTTCTGACTCTTCATCACAGAAGACTTCGCCACACCAGGATCCAGCGGTCCTCGCGTTTAGAGACTTCTAGGGTGAGTCCTCTTCCTCCCGTTGAATCCCTAGAGAACTCGTCTTATTAAAAGCTAAAGAGAAGTGGGTAGAGACGATCCCTTTCATTGATTCTGGGCAGGGTTCGAATTGCAAAGTGGCTTTCGGGGGAGTCCTATTTCCCGATCCTCCCAACTGACTTTAACGCTTTTGGGGCATGTTCGGGCATTTCCAACAATAGGTTTACACTAAACCTATTGTCTACTTAGTAAACCGTTTACTTCAAAACGCAAGTGTCAGTCAGTGTTGTCAGTGTTCGTGAAAACAGCTCTGTCCACGGTTCTGAATCAACCGCGCTTAGCCCTACATCATGCAAATCATGATGAAAACAGAATAACTCACAAAACAATCATAAAAAAATACATCAATATTAAATAGGATTAGGGCCAATCCTCACAAACACACAGATCAAGTAAGTAATTCCATGATTCTTACCTTAAATTATCCATTCCTCTGACAGATGTACTCCCGTTGCTCTTTTTCAGGCTTTTTGCCTCCATGCATAATGTACATCCTAACTTCTGATTTTTGGAGTAGAGCCATGTATTCCTGATTCTCCACTGTCCGCTGCAGGTTGCAGTGGTGGTTTCTGGTGCCAAAGTCTCGCTATCCTCGGTGCTGGTGCTGTCACTAGCAGCAACTTTTGCTGTCATCACTCATCTTCGTTTGTTTTGTAAATCCAAATCGACTAAGGTTTGGCTGCTTTCTTTTTGACATTCTTATTAGTATCCACAGAGTGTTCCAAAAAACGAATAAAGTATGTTTTGAACTTGAAGTTAAGCTAACATTCAAATATCAACTCAGTGAGAAGTTCAAGTGGTGATGTAAACATAGTAATTTCAGTGCAGTGCCACCACACATGGATGATCACAGCAGGAGACAGCGGAAAATAGTGTTCGGAAATAGTAATGTAATGAGCGAATAAACACACAACAGTTCATCACGGAAGAGCTTGAATATCCGACTAGCCTGCTACACACCAAGAACATCCCTCTTTTCGCTATCCACTCACCCGGATATCGTATCATTCTCGAATTCCCCTGGCTTAAAAAAACCCACAACCCTATAATTTAATGGACTGACAAACAGATCATCCAGTGAGAACCCCAGTCACCCCAGTCAGAACTACTTCTCACACAGAGGAGGAGGAGAACCCCCGGGTTGGAACTTCTCCACGAACTCCAGCTGAATATCATGACCTTGCAATTGCCTTCAGTAAAAAGAAAGCCACCCAGCTACCTCCTCATAGACCCAGTGACTGTGCTATTGACTTGATTCCAGGCGGCATACCCACCAGAGGCCACATTTTCCCTCTTTCCCAACCTGAGTCAGAGGCTATGAAGGAATACTTAGAGGAAGAGCTGGTCTGACTGCCAGCTCAAGGACACCACGCCTGATCCGGTAATCCCTCCTTCCCTCATCGTCGCCCCAGTACGTTGGGATATCATGACCGAGATCACTGAAGCGCAGACCACTGACCCGGCTCCTCCTACATGTCCACCTGACTGCACCTATGTGCCCAAGAATCTCAGTGAGAAAATGACTCCTACATTGGATTCACAATACCCACAGTGCCGGTCATCCGCGAATCACTGCCACCAGTGAACTCACTATTAATCGCTTAATAATTACAGGCAGATGTCATCCTATTCGTCGGGCAATGTTCCATCTGCAACATTTCCAAAAAAGGCCCTGGTCACACATAGCTGTCGACTTTGTTACTGACCGTTTTCCAAAGCATGCAGACTCATCCCACTCGTCAAGCTACCCATGGCCTGGGAAACGGCAGAGGTCATGATGGTCATGATGATATTCCGTTTTGAAGGGTTACCGTAGGACCTCAGTTCACCTCCAAAATCTGGCACGCCTTCTTCTCTCAACTGAATATTAATGTTAGCCTCTCGTCAGGGTACCAATCCCCAATCCAATGGTCAGGCAGAACGTCTCAACTGGGAGTTAACTCCGATCCTACTTTTATCAGAACCAACAGGATTGGAGCCGATTGACTCCATTCCAATCCTTCCTTGGGTACCAACCACCCATGTTCCCCTGGTCAGACGAACCCTCTGATCTCTCGGCCGTCAATGACAGGTTGCACTGCAATGAGGAGACATTGAACAATATACCAGAGGGAGGTAAGGAGAGTGAGCGAACAAGCTGACTGCCACATCGCAGTGGTCCTACATACATACGAGCCTGGGCAATGGGTCTGGTTGGGTCGTGATTTAAGCCTTCGACTTCCCTGCAAGAAACACCTGTCTCATACCATCTTGAATTACCTGCTAACTATCGCACTTCTCCTACCTTCCATGTTTCACTGCTCAAACCCGCCGGTGGGCTGAGAGAAGAGGGACCAAGATGAGGCTGCGGAGAGCAATACCCCTCCCTTAATCATCAATGACGAGGTGGCCTATCGAGCTCACGAAATCCTCAACTCCCAACGCCAAGGCCAGATATTACAGTACCTTATCGACTGGGAGGGCTATGGTCCGGAAGAACAGTCTTGGATCAATTCCCAGGATATCTTTGATCCCACCCGGAGAAACCAGTCCCGCATTGTTTGCTGCCTGCCCCAGGATTCTGTTTTGTCTGCATTTCTCTGTCTCTGACCCTGCCTGTTGACTTTGATTAAACTTTGCTGCAAATGGATCCAAACAGTTTTCATCACACTTACTCCATCTGAAACATTCCAAATAAAAATTGTTATATAGTTTTTTTTTTTTTATTAAAATGTATTAATAATTTAATTAAAGCATTATAATATTATTTAATTTAATAATTTATTCCATGCAAAATATTTCAAATACATTTTTTTTATTTGATTTATTCATAAATGTTGATTAGGTCAAACTAAAAATTTGTTTTATATGTTGATTAAATACATATAATATTTCACCTAATATCACCTAAATATTTCAAATAACTTTTTTCATTTTGTTGATTTGAATTGTAAAATATATATTACATTTAAAATTTTATCTAACAATATCATTTGTTTTAACAAGAAATTTGAATAAGAACAATAATTTTTTGTTTAATTTAATCAGAATTAAAGAGTTTGAATCATAAAGATCAATTACACCAAGTATTTAAAAAATTGGTTGCATAACTTGTTCATAAACACCTCTTGAGGATATGAATAGGTGCACATTGATTTTAGTTGGGAGTTGGAGACAGAGGGGCTGTTGATCAGAGAAGGAAGTCTAGTTCAGAGCTCAGCGTTCTCAGCTAATTTTAGAGCGTGATGCTGTGAGATGAAGGGAGTGGAGAGACGAGTGCAAAAAAGAGCAAACAGCCCAGAGGGAATATCTTTTACTGCGTGTCTTTGAAACACATGACATGTGCCCTGCAGATCATCCAGACTACTCCTCATTTTGAAAAGAAAAAGATTTTGACAGACTCATTTATATGTTTCACATTATAAAACATTTTCATATTATTTCATATTAACATTTTCAATGTACTTCATTCATTTTCCAAGAAATTAGCTGCAGAATGGACACAAACTTATAAAAAATATTAACTTGTTCAATGCATTAAAAGGAAAAATGCATTGAGAAATATCAGTACAGATTGTATGAACTCTCAGTTCATGCTAAAAAAAAATTTCAGTCAATAATCATTTAAATTTTAGGCAACACAATGCACCACATCCGCAAGCTATTTGACATAACCAGTCTCGTTTACGTACAAGTAAAGTACGCACATGTGCGTAATCTGCGGTTGTTTACACCTAGTGGAAGGTGTACGAATGCATTGTGATACTCTCTAAAATGGCAGAAGACATAAGTCACAGGAGAAGAATGGTTGAGTAAATAATTTTATTTACTTTTTTTTCTTTGAGCAAAAAAAGTATTCTCCTTGCGTCTCAAAACTGAATTTGAGACACTGATGTCCCATAGACTATTTCACCAATGTTTTTAATACGGTTCTGGATCTGGGATCATTTCAGTTGTGTTTCTGTCTATGGAGGGTCAGATAGCTCTCTGATTTTATCAAAAATATCTTAGTTTGTGTTCCAAAGATGAACAAAGGTCTTACGGGTTTGAAACGAGTAAATAATGACTATTTATTCAAAATAATGAATTTTTGGGTGAACTAACCCTTTAAGTACAACATTTATTTTTCTTTATGTTATTTAATAAAAATGCATCTGTTTGTTGTTATTATTATCTGAGGTTCATCAAATAATATTACAGATTACAACATTTGGTTTTAGTAATAAACATTAACAAAGCTTCTATCCCAGATTTAAAAAAAAAAAATCATTTTAGGGCAAATAAAAAGGTATTTGGTCACTGGTTGTCAAAAGTAGTTTTTCAGAAAAACATGTTATTATTCTGGCAGATATTTTCGTTACTGCAGTGACAGTCAGAAATCCAAGGAAAAGGTCAAACACACTTATCACAGTCATTTTTCAGGTTTTTGAATAACAAACCTTGAAAAGGACACTGACCACAATATTTTTAACTGAAAAGAGCAAAGTGATGCCATTTGTGAGTAACCTATAGGGTTAACATTTGTGTCTGTCATTGTTTCAATCAGTGTTACCAGTTAAATATCAGACAGGAGCCGTGTGAAATGTTATGAGGTTGACGTGTGGAACAGCATTTTAATGACATAAAGACCAAATAACACTCCTCAGAAATGCTCTGCACAACGATTTATTCAGATTTCATGTGTTTGCAGTCTGCCACAACATAAAAGCACGTCTACAAACTAAAACTACACAGCAACAATATGCTTTTGTGTGTCTTGAGCTGGGACCCACATGAGAAATAACGCTTAAGGCAAGTCTTTAAAGAACACAATAACCCAAAATAAACAGGAAAATGTGAAAGATACTGTCAAATATGTGTGCCTTTCATATACTGTACAATAGAGAAAAACACTTAATTTGTGGGAATAATTAGAGGGACAATGGGTTCAAAGACATTATTTTTAGTCAGTTTTGCTCAAGTGTAAGTCATTCAAGTCTTTCTTAAAGGAATAGTTCACTCAGAAAATGTCTGAAATCTCCTTCAGTTCATCCAAGATGTAGACTAGTTTGTTTCTGCATTAAAACAGATTCGGGAAAATGTAGCATTACATCACATGCTTAACAATGGATGCTCTGCAGTCAACGGGTGCTGTCAGAATCATAATGCTAACAGCTGATCAGGGCTTTTCACTTCATAAGATGTTAACTGATGGGCTGGAGAGGTGTGGATTACCTGTTTATTATTGTGATGTTTTTATCAGCTGCTTGAACTCTCATTCTGACGGCACCCATTCACTGCAGGGCATCCATTGGAGAGCAAGTGACGTAATGCTACATTTCTCCAAATCTGTTCTGATTAAGAAATAAACTCCTCTAAATCTTGGAAGTTATAAGCAAATTGTAATTTTAATGTAAGGAAACAACTCAAAAAAAAGAAGAACAATGATGAGCGCAAGCCATGGTCAATTACTACCAGCCTGGTTGTTTTTATATATATTTTCTATAAAGTCAGCTAACTAATAATTTAAGAGGAGATGAAACATAGCATACCTTCACATATACACATAACTAATACAACTTGAGAACACAACCACAATTTTCATTTCCGAGGTATATGTAAGCCAGAAAAGATATAAAGTCATTCAACATACTCAACATTAAAGTGTCTAAATACAAAAAGAAAAACAAACACTGACAAGCCTTCTGGTCCTCAGTGCAGATATGTGACAAAAGGCACTAAGAATTATTTTTGTATTTTTTTGTTGTTGTTGGTAACTAGATTGAAATAAAAAAAGACGATGCTTGGCTGTTGATTTACTGAGACAGCTCATCCCAAACAAAAACATCTGTGTCATTGTTTACTCACGCCCTGGGCCACAGTATGGAAAAGAGCAGCATGAGCAATCTGTGAAATATCTCCATTTCTGTTCATTAGAAGAAAGAAAGTCATGCAGTTCTGGAATGACGTGAGGGTGAGTTAGTGACGACAGAATTTTAATTTTGAGGTGAGCTCTCTCGTTAAGGAACATGCATAATACTGTATATATTACATTTAGTAGCTGATGACAACTCATTTAAATGTCTTTCTAAAGGCTTAATTAATTTGATCTGAGATGTATCAAGAGTAACACAGATGCTCTGAGCAGAAAAACAGTGGCACACTAAAAATGTGCGACTTAAACAATTACCTACATGACAACAGGAAGCCCCAGCTGAATTCTGCATTTCCCTTTCTTCACCAGTCATAAACACACACTTTCACTCACCTCCAGAAACATGGCACACGCAAAAGCAGAAAATCACAACCAGTGCAACGGTGTCGAAAATTAATCTGCCACACCTGCATAATGAATTGAGATCCTTAATAATATTATTTCTATTGAATAGGCATTATTTACTCAGCCTCGTGCAATTCCAAACATGTATGACTTTCTTTCTTCCGTGGAAGACGAAAGAAGATATTTCGAGTATTGTCTGTACAACAGAAGTCAATGGTTACCAGCATACTTAAAAATACAAATAAAATACAGATGCTCAACCATATAAACAACAACAGATGTTTCTGGCAATTTCATCAGACATCCATAGCAACATTAAAAAACAAAACTGCAAAAGAAAAAGTCACACAGGTTTGGAATGGCATGAGGATGAATAAATGACAGAATTTTCATTTTTGGTAGTGAATCATTTTTAGTTCTGGAGAAACGGAAAAAAAAGTCCTTGATAAACATTATATGGTAAATTGCCCACTGAGGTAAAAGTCATTAAAAGACATCTGAAGACTTATATTGGACCTACACCGTGCATTAAATTGCAGTTTCTTAAAACGTTTCCGGTCACTGCTGCGTTTAATTTACTTGCCAAAACCAATTCTGACTTCCATTTGTCTCTTGGCAAGCATTAACTTTGGACTTTGACTGCAGTCATCTGTCAATCCACTGACTGACAGGCCCAAACAAAACAAGGCTTTCACGAAAAAGCAATCCTACAGTAACGTTTTGGTCTAAAACACTGCGACAATTCAACACCGCACTAAGAATGGCACTTCAGTCCTACATTTAACAACACACTTTTTGGAGTATTTTTAAATGCATTGTCCAAAACTGGCAAAGACACACACAAACAACAGACCAAACACACACACACACACATACGTTTCACAATGACACGGAGCTCAGGTTCATGATAGTCTCTGGATGAGTCTGGATTCACTGAATGAAAGGCATTCGCTCTTTGTTGTCATTGTCTCCCTCTTGCTCCTCTTCCTCCTCGCCTGCCTCACTGGTCTCTGTGCTGTCATTGGCCATCTGAAAGACAAATCAAAGATCATTGTGTTTTCACACAGACTGACGGATGATTTAAGGTGCAGGAACTCTCTCAGCCATGCATATACTATAGCTTTGCAGTGATCTCAACAACTGTGAGGATTGCTGATTTCAGCTTGAACTAAAAAACTCAAACACACCTCAGATTCTATACACATATTATAACTAGAAGATATATAAATATCTTCTAAACACAGGAAAAAGAGAGAGAAAGAAAGACAGAAAGAGAGAGAAAGACAAAACTGACAACTATAGCTATATGTTCCAAACCTGTATGATGTTCTTTCTTAAATTAATAATAATAATAAAATCTATATATATATTATTGTTTTGTATAGTGCTTTTATCATTTACTTTCTAAAGTATTTTACACAAAATACTACTACTACTAATAATAAAAGTATTATTATTTTGTCCATAAAATGAAAATAAATGCAGTCTAATGACGTTTAAGGTTTTAAGCTAATTATATAAAACTATATAAAAATATTTTTTTAAATGTATAAAAGCATTAAAATGAAGAATACAGTGTTATGTTGTGTAAGGTTATTACAGTTACCTGTATCTTAATCTAAAAAAATAATAAAATCAAATTAAAATTATTATTTTTAAAAATATAGTCACCAATCAAATATTTGATGTTTTCATTTAGTAAACAAGAAAATTACCAAAACTAAAAACAAAAATAAATAACTAAAATTAAATACATATTTTTAAAAAAAGATACCGATATAAAGGCATATTGAAAATAATAATAAAAATGACAAACTACACAAAAATTACAAAAACCTTATCTAAAATAAAACATGAAAAATACATAACTAAAAACTAATTCAAACTGTTAATAATAAACCTATAAATACAATCTTAATTATACTAAAAGACCCTGATGTTGCTTAGACAGTGTTCTTCAAAACGAAGAGTGAACGTAAATGATGGGTAAATTATTACAGTTTTAAAAAGAGTCCCAAGTTGTTTCAAGTTGATGTCAAAATAAATCCCTAGCATACTGCCTGCCCATTGTTGCGTGCGCAGACCTGGGAAAACCTGATTTTCTCATTGGTCCAAATGAAAATTAGAATTCAAATTCATTCTTTACAAATTTACCAAAAGGAATTTTTTGGAAGTCGTTGAACGAATAAGTTCAAAAATAAACTCATATTACAAGAAAATTAAAGTGTTTTTGACCTTGCATGCATGTTAACCTGTTGTTTGGGACTCTCCCAAAACCAAAATATGAATCTTTCATAATCCATAATAGGGATCTTTTAAGGGTCATGAGCTATGAGCCACAGTTTTGACATTATTAGCTGATCCTTCAAACACCTTCCTCCTTTGAGGAGAAACATCTAAGACACAGCAGATAAAGGCTTCTAAGCTAGAAGATCAAAACATACACAATAAAATAAAAAAACAACAAGGAAATAGAAAACAATTTGGTCAGATTGCTGCTTTGAGGACTTCCCAGGTTGAAGTGAAGATGCTAAAGGTAGATTTCATGAAAGCACATTGTTGTAGGCCACAATTTCCACAGAACATCTTCTCTGAGTACAGCGTCATAAGGCGCAGTCTCCATGGAAACTGCTGAGGTGATGTCGCCCGACGGTTGGATCACTGTCATAAAACCATTTTTTGTTCCTTCTTTAAGTAAACAGGTGTATTATTCAGATGTGCCTTTGTGCTTCATAAGAGATCCCTTTTTTTCTCAAACAGATTTGGATACACTAAATCTAAAAAATAATGATGTAGAAAACTGAACAATGCAAGACATTAAAAAAATGAAAGGGCAGCACCAATGGCTGACATGATAATTATAATGCTTTGCATATAATGTTTAGAACACGGTTCTAAATTCAAAGGCAGGTTTTAGGATGACTCACTCACCAAAGGCGTGGGAGACTTTTCCACGTCCAAAATCAGCTTCCCTATGTTTCCTCTGTCATGGATTCTCTGCATGGCTTCCTTCACCTACAGGTTAACAAGAGCAACAAATCACACACACACACACACAAACCTTCATTAAGTCAACAAATCAAGAAGTGATGCAAATGCTCCATATGGCCTCCTGTCATGTGTGTAGTGTTATGGGCTATACTGAAGGGGGCAGCAGAGTCACAGTCAGCCCAATGCATTCCGTCAACTTCATCAAGAATATAAATACATTCCGTCAATATTTATGCATCTCACTCCTCATTGTCATTTCTGACCCGTCTTCAGCAGAATTCTTCTGGTTACGAAGTTCTCCATGAACGTACTATGAATGGGGACTACAGCTTCAAAGCCTCTAAAAATCCTAAACGTGGTCCCTATGGCTTGTCCACTATATTCAAAGTCTTTAAGTCTTCTGAAACCTTTGGGTGAGGGGCAAACAAAACTTAAGGATGTTATTCGCTGGTAACTTTCTCTTCTTCCCCCATTATGCCTTTGCAATTAGATTTGTTTAGTGTTCAGGGAGGTTCAAAATGAGACTTTTAATGAATAATAACCTACATTTCTTTCAGTCTCTCGCACACCGAAAACACACAGACTTACTGAGAACAATGCACAAATCTTTTGATGATTTCGTAGGTTCCGTTGCACCAGTTTGGAAAGCTTAATTCCTCTTTCATTGCAATTCCATGGGAAGGAATGACCAGTACATCTCCTTTTGTACTCTAATAAAGTAAACCACATGGTTTTGGACCACCAAGGAATACGCAGACTTTTACGCAGAGTACAATTTCATCCAGTCAGTGCATATAAAACATGTTTGATACTTTAAAACGTATACATATTGTCATTTGTAATATGTCTCGAAGTAAAAAGATGCAAGTTCCTATGTGAGTTTGCTGTATTCGGAAAGGTCTGGTAGTGTGTAATCCTCAGTCATACTGTAAATGATGCCCAGTTTTTCCTCTACAAAGTTAGAAAGCATGTGAAGCATATCCACCTTTTTTCCTATGCGCCTGATGCTTTGCATGAATTATGGGTGTATCTTCTGCTACACTGTAAACCATCAGTGAATGCTTAACTCTATTAATGCAATAATAATTACTGTCAAGAACTGGGTACAAGGAGGTGATATTATTCTATCCACCCTTCAACCATCAATCATTGAAAGGAAATTTAAAAGTGCAAAAGCATTAACCAATTAATTACCATGAATTAGCCCAAAAGCTCAGTAATATCCACAGCAATAATAGACATATTAAATATTCCTGCTGTACTATGTCTATAGGTCTATGTACTATGTCTATAATACGCTGACTTAACATTAACATTAATATTTCAGACTGTGATATTTCAAAGTGATATTCATTTTGAATAAATAGTGGATTTACCTGCTTTAGAAACATTTTAGTAAACCCTGCTAGGGATTAGAAGTGAGAAGGGAAGACAATTACATTCAAAAAGGAAAAAGTCACGAAGAAAGAAAGAAAAAATTGAGACATTCTTAGAACATTCAGTTGAGTTTAACATGGTTTATTTCATAAATTGAATCTGTAGAGTGTGCATGTTACGTTAGCTGAAAACAGAAAATGAACATATATAGCTCATTTACTCAAACGGACAGATAAGGACTGTTTGTAGCGCAACATGATTTGAGTGGAACCCAAACCGGAAGGGTCTTAAAACACAGTAGCATTTTACATTCCAATTTGAAAAGTTGTGTAGTGCATTTCAGCCTTTATCCACACATCTCACAGTGTAGAATATGAAAAAGCAGTGAAACTTGATAGTTAATTGCCAAATGTCCAGATAAAGATGCGGCTACAATACAAAAACAACGAAAACGAGCTACATCATTAGTTAGGTTGGAATAAAAACTGGTATGGTAGTTTTAATGAGCTTCAGGGATAAGGAAAGGATATTTTCAGTGTTAAGGCCGGGATAAAGTTAAAACAGCACAACCAGACAGAATACACATGAAAGTATTGCACAATGTGATCGTGTAAGTGTTTATACTGTGCCCACAGGTTATGTGGGGGATGTACAGTATGTCCACATCTTGTAAAGTGACTGTTAACTGGATGAATCAGTAAATGAATAAACATGACGGCTGCTAGTCAGGCACTGAGAATAGAAACACGACAACTGTATAAAAGTTCCTGGCGTCAGCTCTCTGAAACCAAAATGAAAAAATGTAAAATATCGGTATCACTCGACAGTAATAATTCTTAACGATTCAAAAAACTAACCCTAACTGTTTAAAAGACAGTTTTCATGCACAGTCCCCTACACCAGACTAGTGTCTATTACACACATCCAGAGGCGGCTCCAGGATTTGTTTGTTATTAGTAATATAGCCTACTATGCCAAATTGCAAAATATGATACTGTCAAAGAAATACAATTTATGAACGAATATATATATATTTTTTTCTATTTTTTGCAAAATTTTTGATTTGCAAAACATTTTCTAATGTTTTTCACTATACGAGCCACAAAAGAGATATTAAGGGTAGGGCTGGGTATCGTTCAAACAGTTTTGATACCGATACCTTTTTCGATACTAATTTTATGAAATCAGTTTTACCAAAATTACATTATCTCAAAAAGCATTTTTTCAGCTTGTTGACATTTATACAGACTCAAAACCTCACTGCACGAAAAAAACATATCCAACACAATGAATCAGTGCAAATTAGTTTTTTAGTTTACACGTCTGTTATGCTACCTTTACACTAGTGCATTATCATTTATTCTTACAATAGTCTTATGCCCCATTCACACTAGCAGCGACCTCTGTCGCTAGAGGGTGTTCTCATTACTGGTTTTTTAGTAGTCTCAGCCTCAGACGTCACGCACACAGAACACTGGCTAAACGTCTGATGCATATGGTACACTTAACTGGAAACCCTTCAGAAATATCGAAAGTCATCAAATGATTACATTTACATTTACATTTATTCATTTAGCAGACGCTTTTATCCAAAGCGACGTACATGTGGGGAAAACAGCAAGCAATTAGTACTAAAGGGGCAAAAACAACTAAGGAAGTGCTCATAATACCGTTTAGGTACTGTTTAGATAAGTGCAGGCTAGGAAGGTTGAAGTAGATTGAGTTATTGAATTAGTTGAATTTCCGGGGGACGCGAGTGTCGCGTTAAGATCAGTTAAACGTTGGATTCTCAAAAAGTATGCGATCCAATTTTACTAGTTGTGCGTCCCCTCCTATCTATTATGGAAGATCAAGTGAAGTACCTAACTGAGAAGGGGATATCAGCCACAACAGACGCTGTAATCGCAGCTGGCCGATTCAGTATTGTGTTCGGTTCTCCAGAATTGCTTGTGGGTGTTAAAAAGTGGAGAGATGTGCTTCAAACAGATGTTTACCGCAAGCGTCTCATCAGGATTTTCTATGCTGAATGACTTAATGCACGCCGTTCTGTTGTTGTGGGGACATTTCCACGCCCCGAAATGTGACGCTGAACAAAACAAACTGTTATTGGTTGTTTGATATGTCGGTCAAGCGGCCTTATGGGCGGGCCTTGACCAAAGAAAGCGGCTATGAAGTCCAGATCTCCAGCCGTAAGTGTGAAGGTCTGGCTACGCGAGACTAGTTTCTTAGTAACATCATTGTTGACAGCGAATAGGTTTCTTGCAGTTAAAAACAAACATTTTGGAGGCAAATGACTGAATATAATATATATATATATACCATACATGCAAACAAAAATGAATGAGAAACAGAGAGTACTCTTATAATTTCTGTGCGTTTATCTATGGCAAAAACGCAAACGCCATGAATACCTTTACAGTTCTGTGTGTACATGATATGACGATAGATTTACTCAAATGAAACGGTCAAATGCTCTTTAAGTAACCCTCGGGGGAGTTCTGGAGATGTTAGTCATGTAGCCTACTGTATTTATGTCCTCATTTATTGAGACGTAAGACCTAAATATCACCAGAAGTGTCACACGCAGGTCAATATGCTAGAAAACGAAACCGCGCATCTGCACCATCCACTAACACAGAGACACTGTGGTTAAATTTTGACAAATACTATTGAAAGCTGGACTGTGCTCACTTGTGTGTGCATGGCGGAACTGTGGCGTGTGCGATACAGAAGGCGCAACGTAATGTAGAGACAGACATGACGTGCAGTCATGTAAATGATATAAATAACAGCATAAGGCTATTTTACACGCTTCTGGTCAAACACACTGGCTAGTGCTGAAGTCTTATTGGCTCACTGACGTTGATGAGATGAACCTCTTTAGGTATCGAAATTGGGTACCGAACGACGAGACGTCTTTCGATACTCGGTTGTATCGAGGCAATTTGGTCGGCACCTAAAAAGTATCGAACTCGATACCCAGCCCTAATTAAGGGAATAATTGAAGGACATTATATAGCGTTATCTGCATATGTTAAAGTAGATTCGCCTCTTGTTTAGAGAATATGCACCATTAATACAGTGTCAACCGTCATTACAGTGTCACTCTATAGTGAACTGACTCTCTATAGTAAACTGACCCCACCCCCTTAATATTAATTGCTTATAAGCCACATATTAGGCACTTTTTAAATGTATTAATGTTTATTTTTCAATGTTAATGAGAGTAAAACAGAGAGTTAAAAAACAGGAAAATCATCGGTTTTATGTTTTATCTAACGCACACGTTAGATTTATCCTGATATCCTTCACACCTAAAGTCATTGTTTTGCATATATATTTCATAAACATAAAGTGTACATGTTACAGTAAATATTTTAAATATTGTTGTAAACAAATAATATTGCTAGCATTTCATGTTCAAATTAGCACAGATAAAGGCCGGTGTGCCACCAGTGTCTGTTCTGGGCCCATTATCATTAACAACGCAAGTTAACTGTCTCTGTGAGAGCATCATTTGCATTCATCAACACCTTTATATTATACCTTTATATTATATAGGTGATCCATCATCAAAAGAACCTGGTTTTATGCTTATAGTCTAAAAAAAACATGCCTTCTGTCTCAAACAATAATTATCCTGTCCATCATTGTCAGCTGTACCAGCTGTCACCCTGGCTATGCTCATCAATCTTCTGACTCACTTTATTGTCAATTTGTAACAAACGATTTGATGTTTTTTTTTCATCAAATAAATGCAGCTTTGGTAAAATGGGCATACAGTACAATCCTTCTTTCAAAAAAATAAAAAACACTTTTGACCAAAAGTGTATAGCACTGCCTTTATGCACTAATTTCACAAATAATTACTTTTATATTAGGTATAATCAAATATTAAGTGAAATGTGTTGCATAAGACTTTAGAACAGGGGTGTCAAACTCACTTCCTGGAGGGCCGGAGCCCTGCACAGTTTAGATGCAACCGTAATTAAACACGCCTGATGCTACTAATCAAGTCCTTCAGGCTTAATTGAAAACTTCATAGTATGTGTTTTGGAGCAGGGTTGCAACAAAACTCTGCAGGGCTCCGGCCCTCCAGGAACTAAGTTTAAGTCCCCTGCTTTAGAACTTCAAAAAAAACCCTTTGATAATTTTAAACGGCACATTATTTAACTGTAAATGGTACTTGTTAATGCCTGCTAAGTATTAAACTTCTGCATGTAACTGATCCCAAAACACCTCAGCTTTAAAGCAAAGCATGAAGGCTTTTAACTACCAGTGCCACCGCTGTTTTGTCCATTAGGTGAGTAATAAGTCTGAGTACATTCATCATCCCATCCACCTCTCTTCCAATAAAACATCAAGGGTCATTTCTCCAGCCGTGTCCCTCAGAATCAGTTTCATTTCAATGGTATTGCAGATATGCGGAGGGTTTGATTGTGTCTGAATGAGTCACAGTGGCTATGCAGGATTGGAGGCGATAAAATGCATCAGTGGAAGACTGCCTCAATATATCCCCAGAGCACATCCAGTCGCTCAGGGGTTTCAGCACAAATCTAATTTTCAAAGCCTCACAAATATTCATTTATACATCCAACTTTAAAATGCTTAAATCCTATGGCTCTAGGCCAGAAGTGTCATGCCCAACTGTGGATTCTGAATGCAAATTGCCAAAAAGCATTTTAATTAATTAAAGCCTGGTACAGTACAGACATCGTGGGGAAGAAAAGAAAAACATTAAAAGAATGATAATTAATTGTAATCAATATTATTTGAATGGTATAAATGAACACATTTAGTAATAATTGTTTACCTAACATGCCGTAAACTGCTCCAAGTTCAACCAAAAATGAATAAATACAGCTAATTAAAACATCACAATAATCTCAAATAATATACACAGCTCCAGTCAATGAATTAATGAATTAGCACGACTCCATTCTTGTGAATGTGTTTGCAACAAATAAATCCATCATTAAGATTTTTTCAAACTGTTACTTTTTAAAATAGGAGTAAAATATGAATAAAATGTGCAATTCATAATATTGCTTTCACCAGTGCATAACATTTCTAAACAAATATATGTAATATATTATAAATATGTACATTTTGATGTGTAAGGACAACAGACCTGAACTTTTTTTTACTAGAGGAAGCATTATTATGGATTATGGATTGATATTCTGACCAAAATCAATGCTTAATAGGTGACATTGTGAAAATCTTTTACCAACCCAGAAAATTTGAAAAAGAACAACACATTAATTTTGTTGGTATGCCTCTCTCTGCAAGCTTCTCAAAAAAATAGCCACTCAGACAAACAGAAAGGGGATTTTATGATTTTATAATATTACCACCCTTTAATCTGCAAGTTTCCACCTACAGCACTTGTGTTTTCGCAAAAGTCCCAACCTCAGAGGAGAAAAGAGAGCAGTGGATTTATTGATCTATTTACTGTATATTACACTGCTGCCACATAGATCTAACATAAACATGCAATTTCATTCCCAGCTGTTTAACTTCACAGACATAACTGACTTTTTGTAACTCATGAGTTTTTTTGTTGTTTTTTTTTTACTTGTGTATTTTACTGTTCAAGCGCAATAAGACTTGAATGAGAGCTTTCTGTGCTTTGGATGTGTGTGCTTAGAAAACTGTATATCAGAAGTTCAAACTAATTTGGATTAAAACACATGATTTCAAAAAACTAAACAGATGTTCAGATATGAGCTGTAAAGGCACAGCCCTATTCTATAAAATGGGGCAGGGAGCAGCAGCTCATTCAAAGACGTACATAAAAACAGTGTGTTTCCTCTTCCTACTCCTCTGCTACTGGAGGCGGGGTGTAGATTAATGTAAACATGATGCGACGCTCAGATGTAGCCTATACATTTGATTTAACACAAAGGCTTATTTATTGTGTACCTTATTAAATTCACTTTGAAAGAAGAACAATGACGACAGAAGCAGTATGGTGTAATATTAATTGTTACAGGCGTGGCTATATATCTGTGGCAGCTCGGATATAGTGACTTGAAGATGTTACTCTTCTCTGATCTCGGCTGACTGACAAACGAACTGGGAAAAAAAAACAGCATCAAAGAAGGTGGAGTTTCACAACACACCCACCGACTGCGTAGCCGCCTCAGACTAGAGGTCTGCGCAGGATCGTTCTTCTTAGTCCCGCTACCGCAAGGTTTTATTCTGCACCCGACCGCTCCCGCTGTTTATTCAGTCTTCGTTCACCTGCTGCCTGCTTAGAATAATTTTCTATCCAACTCAACTGTTCCCGCTAAATTTAGATCTGGTTTCCAAAATCTCACATTTAAATTGGTTACTTCCAAAAGAGAGAGACAACAGACAAAACTGTAGGATTGTATTTATTTTTATTCGTCTTTTCAAGATGCTTTTAACATTTATCTGTCATCATAGAAAATGTGTTGCAAAAATAAAATAAAATAAAAATGTACAACGTTGTAGCCTATATTTATCACATCGCGCAAAGGGTATTTTATGAGGCGCCGTGTGGGATTTAAATCAAACTTCGTTTATCAATACATACATAAACCACGCGCATTTACACCTATAAATTACTCACATATACATGTATACTACTGGATGTTCAAATATACATATATGAAATACATGCGCACAC
>JAUMHP010000052.1:23613315-23626048 GCA_032361065.1 Enteromius trimaculatus | reverse complement strand
CTGATGTGGGTTTCCTAACATTAAACTGACCGTTTTCTAATGCAAGCTGAACGTCCTTCAAGGACAGCGCATCTTCAATTCGCTCATGTTGGTAAAGCCCACTCTGATGTGTGCACAGGCTGTGCAAATAAAATGCACGCGCAAAAACACTGGTCCATGCGTTCAGCATGTGTAACAGTCCTGAGCACTGGCTGTACCGGTGCTCAAAAAGAATGAAGATATGATGTTCCGAAAAAAACATCGGGAACGCTATATTGTTTGACCACCCGCACCCGTTCAAATTACACCAGTTACCGCCCGCTTCCGCATTTTATTCAGAAATTTATTCCTGCGCCACAATAAGTCTGGTCGGGTCCCGCGGCTGACCTCTACCTCAGACCAAT
The DNA here is from genome assembly GCA_032361065.1 of Enteromius trimaculatus. Lineage (NCBI taxonomy): Eukaryota > Metazoa > Chordata > Actinopteri > Cypriniformes > Cyprinidae > Enteromius > Enteromius trimaculatus. Next base: position 23,625,665 of record JAUMHP010000052.1, on the reverse strand, counting down.
AGTAGCTCAAAGGTGTTTAGGAGCTAGGACCCAAAAAGTTTGTTTTGGTCAGCCACTTCAAAGGGACAAAATGAACTCAAAACGTACTTCATTTTGGTCAGATGTTGTTCGGAACGACCTCATTTCAGTTCATTTGAAGTATATCGGGGCCTTTATTGTGCTATTCTGACGGCACCCATTCACTGCAAAGGATGAGTAGTGATGTAATGATATATTTCAACAACATTTCTTTTTTGGGTCAAATATTTCTTCATTGTTTCTTGTATTGTTACATTTAGATATGAATTATGCAAATTATACCCATTATAGAATTTATTTTTGAAAACCTTTTGTTATCCTCAGACCAAAAAGAATGTAGCACAACAGAGCAGCAGAACATCACGTAGTATTGAAAAGAAAGTTTTGCTCATTTCTCATTATCCCTCAATGTCTGTGGTGGTCACAGCCCTGGTAAAAATAATGCTATTCTAGAAAAGTGAAATTCCCTGAACCATTTCATTAGAGAGACAAAAGGTGACCTGAGATCAGCCTACAATGAGCTCAGGTTGGCACTGGCTCTCACTCTCTGGAATTCCCCTCCCACTCACTGAAGTCATGGGTGTCTGAGCACCCAATTTTTCCACGCTCTCAACTAATGCATGTGATCAAGAGTCACTGCACTGGGATGGAAAGAAAGTGCAAATCATTAAGGTTTTTGAAATTCACTACTAAATGTAATTTAAGCAGTAAAACAATTTCTAAGCTTTGTTAATATAAACGAGTATATAAACGTCATAGCACAGCACATGCGGTGACCAAGAAACAGCTCTGAACTCTTGTATTTTCAAGCATGAGCCACGGATTGACCTTACATTAGCGTGTTCCCTAGTGTTATGTGCCAGTTTGAGCCTGGTGCCGCTACAGCTTGTGAGGACTATTAGTCTCTTGCCAGACACATCAGAGCACATACAGTCTCTGACTTTATTAGGCTCCGGCTGGCTGTTCTGTTCAGCTGTTTATATATAATGATCTGGGTTAGTCTGTAACTTTAATTAAAGGGACGCTGCTCGCAGGAAAAAGTATATCTATCTTTCACATAACTTATCAAATACCGTTTCAAATAAGTATGTAGTTGCTAGGGTGTTCTGGATGGCTGCGAGAGCATTTCAATGCTGAAGTTACTAGGATGCTCTTGGCGGTTCCCATGTCATTGTTATGGGGTTGCTAAGGTGTTCTGGGTGGTTGCCAGTATAGAGCTGCCCCAGACTGAAGATCATTCAGTCGACTAGTAGTCATTCATTTAAAGTGCCCCTATTATAGGTAATAAAATATTCATATTTTGGTTATGGGAGTCCCCAACTACAGGTCGGCATACACGCAAGATCAAAAAAATACTTTTATTCTCTTATAGTATGCATTTATTTTTACCTTATTTGTTCAATGACTCCCAAACGATTAGTTTAACAATTAATTTTTTCAACCCCCTCCTTTGCATGACGCTTATTTCATCCTGCCTGTAAGTAAGGGATAATGTACAGCCAGAAAGTTGTTATTGCAGAATAAAGCAGGCTTAGAATTAAGTATGTTATAGACTTTTCATTAAGACCCTAAAAAATCATATCAACGGGCATCCGATGACCCTTTTAAGCTTCTTCTCATCGTCTATAGTTTAGTTGACTATTAAGATGGACAGCCTGAATTGATTCTGAATAGGTGTGTATGTCAACAATTTATAGGAATTTACAATCTGGTCGTTTGACTTTATTATTACAAAATACTGAGTCAGATTGGAATGCCTTACTCGTTCTCACAATGTATTAAGAGAGTGCTCTACAAAATTGAAATAGTGCTCTCGGAAGGACAGCACTGCCTGTCCTCAACCCATGAGATCAGCACAGAGGAATCTGTAGGGCTTTTCGGAAGCCTGTAATTAGAAAGAAATTAAAGTGTGTATAGACTTCCGACACTCAAAGGTCTGCTTTTAATCTGTTTATGGAGAGGTCTTTGTCCCACTCTAACAAAACAAAGAGAGTTGCTACACTGTTATATGCAATGAGAAAAGAAGTACTGATAGTTCTGTAGAATTATGTGTGTTATGTTCACTGTCAGTGCTGTCAAAAGAAACGCATTCAAAATACAAGTTTTGGTTTACATAATACATGTAAGTTTACTGTGCATATTTTTTATGTATATATAAATACATATATTTAAAACATATTATTATATATTATATATCATTTTATTTAATAATTAACAATATTGTTCTTAAATATATACATGCATGTGTTTGTATTTATACATAATAAATATACACAGCACACACATACTGTTACGTGTTCTGTTTAGTTTCATTTTCCCATGACTTCCGGTTTTTAGTTTCATTTCTCTTGTTTGACCTTGGTATGTCTTGTTTAATGTCATTATTAGTTAGTGTGTTCCCTGCTGTCCTTCCCACGTGTTTTGAGTTCTCACCTTGTTATGTTTTGAACTTAATGTCTGTGTTTCAAGTGTCAGTCGTTGATTATGTTACACCGATTTTGATATATCTGTTTCTCCTCGTGTGTTGCTTCACTAAAAGACAATTATATTACTCCACGTCTCCAGCGATCTCCTTAACCAGCACGGCAACCGTAACAGAACGACTGACCAAAAACAGTACAACAGATGACAAACTGCTCAGTATGGCTGAAGGTAGGCTGAGCGTCTGCGGCAGAGTGGCCGGACGTTGGACAGGTATGTGGAGGAGTTCTTGGATTTTGCCAACGAGGCAAGTTGGGCCCGACGAGTGCCCGGAGTATATTTTCGGTTCGGATTGGACAAAGACCCTATTTGTTATGATATTCCTATGATTCATTTTCTTTGATTGAGTTAATTAATTATGTCCTAGATAGAAGTCTAAATTCTTTGCCGAAGAGGATCTCTCCGCAAAGCGTTGTCCAATCCAAGCCGAAACCTTCCGAGGCGGGCCAGTTCACTCTCCACCCAAATCCTCCACATACCCGTTCAAGAGCTCTGACCATCGTCTCCACCCAGCGTTGTTTCTGCCTTCAGCCCAGAGCCTCCTATGTGTGTGCCATCCGTGGTCTGGACCATTCGAGCGCCCCATTTGAGAATCTCTGTCCAAGGTTTGTGGCTCTGAGCACCATCCGAAGCCGGCTCCCCGTGATCTGATCCTTTCCCCCGCGGATTCCGCTCCACATTCACGTCCAGGAGTGCCGTCCCCTGACACGGATCACGAGTTTGGACTTGGAGCCCCTGTGGCTCCTAAGACTCCAAACCCGCCATGACCACCTAAGGCTCCAGACCCGCCATTGCCTCCTGGGACTCCTGAGCCGCCCAGGGGTGCGTTTCCCAAAGGCATAGTTAGCCTACTATGGTCGGAAGTTCCGTCGTTACCAGCATACTCAGAAAAACAAAATCTCTATTAAAAAATCCATTAAGATTCAGTCATACAGCCATATAAAACCACTATTATTACACTTACTGAAAAATATTGACCACAAGGTGAGTATAAGCTATTTGCAGCAAGCATGCGCTTCAAGTACTGGGGCATATTCTGAGACAATCTGACGAAGAAGATAGACTAAATAATGTCAAGGGGAAAAGAAAAATCACATGCCAATATTGTTTTCGGGGACACCAGGGTATTATTACACAGCAAACTGCATTAGGCTCCATGATGAGATATTGTCACTCTACAAAATGAAGAACACAGCAGCATCAATAGTGTTGATGAATTCCCAAGGATTCTGCTTGATGCGAAAGAATCTGCACCGTTAACACACAAAACACCTTCAAGGAATATCTTCAATGAACACAAAAGACTGCTCTTTTCCATACAGCACCATAAATGTAGTATAAATAATTACACTCGCGCAAGTATCATAAACAATCGAGATCCAAAAATGCAGAAGGTATGATTTGACATAAAACTGATTTTTCATAGGTAATTTCTATAAAATAGGGTTGTTTTCTGTCAGTTACCACATCATATACTTTCAAATGTTATATTTAAATGAAGCACCTGTGTTAGTTGTCCTCAGAATAATACCCTAACCAGGCTGTTTTATTATGTAATACTGTCCACTACAACTGTGAGTCAAGTTTTTTTTTATTAAGGTCACTTAAGCCTTCTAATTAATAATTTAGCAGATGAATTATAAATCAATCAGAACTTGCCTCATTAAATATCAATGTGATTTCTGTAGTCACAGAGACATTCAAATGTGGTTTAGTTTCAGAAAATAATTAATGTTAAGCGGTCTATGATCTTAAAGATTCTGTAATTAATTTACAATAATATTTCAAAATCCTATGATCCTAAAAACCTATAAAAGGTTTAATCCTATAAACTTCTCTTTTTTTCAATGTTTAACCCTATAAACGCTTCTTTTTCCAGGTTTAACCCTATAAACGATTTTAGCCTATGAGGCCTAATACTCAAATTTCTAAGGCCTCTAAAATATCAACATGATCACAACTTTGCTGAAAGGTCGGTTGTACATAATCTATACACGCCTTCTGTTGTCTGACTGATAATCATAGATCATTGATAGAACATCTTCTTTGGAAGGGAAATAATTTTTCAGCGTAATTCTGAAAAACATATTACCCTTTAGCTTGTGGTACATGTGTCTTTTTGCTGTAAAATCACTTCATGAAGAGTGTAACCTTCATATTAATATTAAAAATATTTCAAAATGAACTAAACTGAAGAATTGTAGGTTTATTTAATTATCATTACCTCATTTTGTGACAGAAACGTGATAGAAAAATTGTGTTCAAATCAGAGTATCAAATATTATACATTAAGCTTTAGTGATTTTTTTATTGTATTTGTCCATTTCTCAATTATCTTTGAATTACATAGCATTATATGTTTTGCTCCTCACAATAAAAACTAAATAGATCTTTGATCATAAAGCTACACATTTAAATATCACGAGGCGTATTATTGGGAGATATAGATTGACAACTGGCATTTATATGCTTTTTATGTCGCATTTTGCACAAATATTTATATGCATGTTATGAAAAGATATTAATGATTTGCATTACAAGCCACCAAAAAATTCTGGCAATAAAAAAAATCATTAAATGAACCGAATTGCATTTTTTGCTTAGTTTGGGTCACTACCTAAATAACTAACTGAAGACTCAAATTGATATCAAATTTGATTTTTTTTTAAATTTATTATTAGATTTTTATTTATTTATTATTAAAGGGGTCGCATGGTGAAATTGTATGCTTTCCTTTGTCTTTGTAGGGTAACAAGCTGTTTGTGCATATATACTGTAAGATCGCAAATGATGGCCAAACAGAGCACCCCTAATTTTTGTGTGAAAATATTGTGTTTTAGAACCTTAAACTATATAAACACTTTGCATTTCACACTGTGTTTCACCTAATACACAAAAGCTTTAGGATAGTCATATGACCCCTTTAATATTTTGTCAAGGTTCTCAATGTTAATTCAGATAGTTAACCAAAACTATAAATTTACATCAAACCAAAGAATAATAACTAAACATATATGAATTACGGGTTAAAAGAGACTCATAAAGTCTGAAAGCTACCTAAGTTCATTGTAACTCAAGAATCCAGCTGTAGCCTTGAGCAAAGAACATCCTTTATCTGCTGTGAAGAAGCTTTAATGTGCTTAACAACAAGCTGCTTTATACGTGTGTGGGTGGCTTAGGCTTTCCAGTATGCAAAAACAGATCGTTTTTGTGCTTGTTCAAACCAAGTACAAATGATTAAGTCCTTCTTTCTTGTTTTATGCGTCATACTAAACTCTCCGGAGCAAATGCTCACTTAGCCATGCAGAATGAGGAGCTAATTGGCCAAAGCCCACAGGCACAGACCAATTAAGCAAACGTCCAGCATGCCTGTCAAGCATCATGCTTCGAGATACTGCTCTGCCGTTCCTTTCCACAGGCCTTGTTGCATCTGACTCGAAGTGACCGCCAAGCCACTCTTCTGCCAGGTCACCAGACACCGGCACAGAGCCGGCCCCTGGTTACCACGACAACAGTGCGATGCACGGTGTGATTGAGAAGAAAATGTCACAGAGTGGCAGAGCAGCCAATGAGGTTTGCTGCGGTCACTGACGTGAGAGAGCACTACATGCTGAAGCAGAGATCAAATGAGCATGAATGGACGCTTTATGGCCAATGTTCCCGAAGAAAAGGCGCTTGAAATGGTTATTAGGGAGAATGTCTCAATTAGTGTGATTGCATGAGTGAATCTCACCAAACCTCTCAAAAACATGCATGGGTCTTATTTCAGCCTCAAATTTAAAAGAAAATGAAGTCTGGTGCTGCTTGGTCATTTCATGTTAAAAAAGTTAGTATTTCATTCATTTATTAATTTATTCATTCATTTCATTTAACTTCGGAATGGCATGAAACTTGGAGATTTTTGTGGTAATTGATCTGTGAATATCTGAATATTTGATCAGAAAATCAAAAAAATTTATTTGAGTTTAAACGGTCTGAATGGTTTGAAAAAAAAAAGTGCATTTAGATTTTTTCGATTTTTTAAATGAATTAAAACGGTACAAAAATTGTGACTTCAAAACGGTGACTTCGTTGCAATTAATATGCAAACAAATAAATAATTAAGAGCATGATTCAAAAAGGCTTATTTCTTATAAATGAAAAGACGAGTGCTTAAAATAATTGAATGGAAAGAATGGAAAAGTGTGATTACATTGGCTGAAAAAACATGACTGGGTCGTATTTCACACACACACACAGTATATAATGAAAATGTACCGTACTATTATTAATATTATTATTATTATTATATTACTCTTTATATTACTAATTGGTATCTTTTTTTTTGTTTTAGATTTTTGGTTGAATCTTTAACCATATAAATCTGGATGAAGAGAGAAATCATTAGACATCATTATCTCAGGAGATTTCAATAAACATGAAATTCAGATGAAACACAGGCACAAATATCAGGCCCTTGTCAGTTGTATAATTTATCAGGAAGTCAATAAAAACCAGGCCAGGTAAGAGCTCTAAACGTTATTAATGTTCGATTTCACATCAGGAAAGCATCTTCAAATCAAGCCGAAGGGGAGCCAGCAGCCTGAACTGTAAACACATAATGAGATTCTGGTTCCTCCTGCTGTGTGCTGACAACATTATTGTCTGCCAAACAAGCATCAGACCCATTCAAATTGTGGACATGTGCCCCCTCAGATTTTTACAGCCAGTGCATTTTAAATGCAAAAAATGGCAAAGCTGCTGCCTTTCATAAAATAAACTCCCACAGGTGCCTCTTTTGAAAAAGAAATAGGTGTATGATGCTCCTGGTCTGCCATCTGTGCTCATCCTCAGGTCACTTATTTGTTGCCTCTCTATTCTTCTGCTTTCCTCATTACAAAGCTGTTTCTTTCCCACCTCCTCCTCCCTCATTTTCATTCCCAACGCTTCTTTCCATTTGGTTTGTCTCCTTGCATCCTTCTCTCTCTCTCATTATCAAGTGGGAAGTGTCAGTCTGTGATTAGAGCCACACATGTTGTGTCTTTTGTGTTGTATCTAATCACCTGACACTGACTAGGATCTAACTGCTCTACAATCACCCATCTCCAGCCTTAAAGCGGCCATCTGTACTGCCTAAAGCACAGGACATGCAGTAAAATCTCCAGCAAAGTGCAATAATTCAACAGAGAACATTTCCAATAAGCCCAAAGGCTCTTGTGGTTTTGTTGCATGAGTGCTGTTGAGACAGAAGACCTGTGGCGACGGTCTAGATATCAATAATTCACATAATGTCCTTTGTATAAATAAAGATTACAAAAGCATAAACTGGTTTAAAGAGGTTCGCTCAAAAATGAACATTTGCTGAAAATGTAGTCATTCCGCCCAAGATCGTTTCTTCCTCAATTTAGCATTACATCCCTTGCTCAATAATGAATGCGTTGGGTGCCATCAGAATTCAAGCCGCTGATTAAAAACATAAGCAATCCACACCACTCCAGTAAATCAATTAATAAGATGATTTTAAAGGGATAGTGCACTCAAAGATGAAAATTATATCAACATTTACTCACCCCTAAGTTGTTCCAAGCCCCTTTGAGATTCTCTCTTCTCTTAAACAAAAAAGAACTTTTGAAGAATGCTGTTAACCCAACAGTCGCTGGTACCCATTGACTTCTATAGAACAGCATGTGGTGGGGGGACTACTATGGAAGCTAATGGCTACCGCCACAGGATTGGTAACCCTAAACTATTTTGGTAAACTATTCCGAACTTTGTTGAACTATCCCTTTAACTTCAAATCAGCTAAATATCACTGTAATATTACACCATATTACTGATTTCTGAATCAGTAGAGAAATATGCGGAAAACAAATACCATTTACAAGTGGAAACTAATCTATGGCAGGCTTTGGGAACTATTATAGTATGTTAATCAGAAGTAATGGCTAGGAAGACACATGGAGGCAAGGGATTTTCAGTGCTGGAAAATGGAAATCCATTTATACTTTGGTGAATCATCGCATCGTCGAGGAGAACAATGGTCACAGTTGAGCACAGGTCAACAGCAGACGCCACAAAATGCAAATGCAAAATGCAAGCGGAGAAAGCAGCACGTTTTGGATGCGTTTTAGGCATGACATGTGAACGGCCTCAAAGTCTGTCTACACTGGACGCGTCAAAGCAAGATGAAAGTGAAGACATACTTTATATCCCCAAGCAGCATTCATCTGGTTATTTTTCGACGCAGAATATATATATATATATATATATATCGCAAAAAACTAAATATTGCAATGTGAGTTTTTCCAATATTGTGCAGCATTAATGTAAATATTGGATATAATACTTTTAACAAGACTTTACACATTATTAGTAGGTCAAGAGAACAATATTATAGCGTGATGGTTCAGAAAGAAAACAACGCTTTATCTCAGGTATGAAAGCATGTTTCCACCACAGAATAAAAAACTAATTAAAAGTAATTGCAATTTTTTATCTCAAAATTCACCTTTTTTCTCAGAATTGACCCAAAATATTACATTGTAATCTTACAATGCTATGACTTTATTCTCATAATTATAACTCTATTCTTTTGTTAAAAATTTTTAGAAAACTTAAATGATTAAATGCAATCAGATTCAGCTGATTCTTGAGTTTACTCAAAATTGGAATCACCAAAAATTATGACTTTTAATCTCACAATGCTCAACATTATTCTCAAAATTGATCTTGTATAAGACTTAGTCGTAGCAATACTATTACAACTATCAATCAAAATCATGCCAAATGCTATTTTTGTCCAACAAACAAAGCAGTCAGGAGAGCAATGCTGTCCAATTCTGAGGATGATAAAGCCTGATATGTTTTCAGAATTGCAAGTTTATAACTCACAATTGTGACGTTACCTCTCCTGCAACCACAAATTAAGTCAGAACTGTGAGATACAAACATATCAGTCTTTTCTCCCCCAAAGAACTGGACTTTATTATTTGCAATTGTGAGTTTAAATCTCAAGAACTGCAGGAAAAGGTCAAAATTATGAAATATAAACTCAGAAGCAGGACTAAAAAGTCCAAATTGCGAGAGAACACACAATTAACTTTTTTTACTATTCAGTGGTGGAAACATGCTTACATAGTTTGGGTAAAATAAATTACATTTGTCAGAAAGATATTTTCTTTCCAAGTTTAAAGCTTACAGTTCAATGATGTGAGCATCAATATTTTATGAAATATGATGTCAGAATAGCATGCCTTGCACAAATCAACATTCTCTGCATATGCACCAGATGGACATGCTAATGTTACCCGTACACTGCTTTGAAGTCTCTCCAAAACATCACTGCTGGCAAACAGAATTACAGGTGTGACCTGCATAATGAGCTCTCGATTGTTTAGAATTAGCATTTAGAAGATCAAAATTATTTCCCCATACTCCCATAACAAGCTTGAAACAACTTTTTAATACATTTGAATTAACACATTGTAATGAATGATTCTGTATGCATTAAAACTGTAACAAGAGCCCAAAATAATTCCAAGATTTTTTTATTTTTTTTTGAGAATTTAAGTCTCTATTTAAATGTTTTAAATCCGAAAATTTTCAAAATTTACATTTGAACTTTTTTTTCCTAATTAATTACCCTTTTGTATATGCATTTATTTGATTCTGACAGTAAATTCTGTTTAATCAGTTTCGATTCGTGCTTGTTTTGGATATTACCTTATGTTACTTTTCCATGTTTTTGTGTTATGGAACAAATATAATATTAATATATTGGTTTATTAAAACCATACCTGTGATGTTCTGACCAAAAACTAATCAAGCCTGTAGTCATCTCTTATAAAATAGTCGTTCCTCCAGATGCTGCCTCCAAGCTCCAGCACAGTACTAAAAACATCCGTCATCGATGCATTCTTGTGCTGACAGGCAGCAATTTCCCCCCCAAAAGCCAGGTAGGAAAACGCAAGAAATGATTTTGATTAGACACACAAAAAGACAACAAATGCAGTAATATCCACAAATTCAAAAGTCTGACACATGCTCTCGGTTGATGCAATCAATCAATGTGATATAAACACTGCACTCAAGCAGCTGCAGGGAAACACTGGTGGAAATGTGTGAAAGCGTTCAGAGAGTGAATCACAGTACGCAGAGAGTCATGCAGATGACAGCTATTACAGCGTACTGTTTTATATAGGTTCAGCCTAGCATAACAAAATCTGTTGTTCAGAATATGTGCTTTGCTGTGATTCGGCCACAGGCAAAACAAAAAAGCTCATTCGAAAGTACTATTCAGTGTTGATGCTATCAACTGTTAAATAAGCAAGCTTGTACTGTATCTGCATGTACTGTAATTATATCCATGATTCATTTTTATAATTACACTGTTGGTCCTAACTCTAAACCCAAACATTAACCTCTAACTGATGTCACAGTTACTTCACATCTCTAGCTGGAGGCAAAACAAAGCGAAAACTGGAGGCTGCCAATTCAAAACAGCACAGTTTCTGCCACACAAGAAGCTTAAAATATCATCTGATTGTGATTTTGGGTGTCAAAATCTATGTAGTGGAGGCTTTAATTAGAATTTTTAACACATACCTGATGCCACTGCAAGCCAAAAAACCGACGACAGCTGTGGTAAAATGAGATAAAACGAGCACACTGGACAGAAACGCTCACCAAAATTGCTCGCGTTTGCAGCACACACTTCTGATCAGAAAACATTAAATAAAGCATTGTCTTTTGTTGTTATGAGCACGTCTAAAGGTTTTTTATGCATCTCACTAGTCATGTATGAAACAATGTCTGTGTGCAAGTGAAGCCACAAACAGACGGTTCATATGCTTAATCATTTGTACGTGTATATGCGTAGGTTTTTGTGATTAATTGTGGCTGGAATAATAATGGAGCTGTAAATATTGTGGCCTACTGATTTAAAAATATATACATCTTCATGACTAGATAGACACAGTGTGTTTGTCTTAACTATACACATTAGATGTGAGTCACTCAGTCAGACCATCCATCCATTGAGTGAGTGTGTACGGGTCGGCCGATCAGGGTTTGTCCGTTAAAGTTAACCTTTTCAAATAACAGTCGCGGTCCCAGACAAGTAAGCGACCTACATAAGCAGGTAAAATTGTAATTTCTCCAGTTACTGTAAACCCAAAAAACAAGCTAACAGACTTCATAGCTAGCGTCAGTAAAGCAGCCAGGGGAATCGTTCTGTCTCCATCAACAGAAAAACTATCTTTATGAATAAAAAACATATCTTTACTAATAAAAAAGGGTCTATAACGCAGTTGCTAGCAGCATCTTAAGAAGATTTCATCACTTAAACTCAAGCCTTAACCTTCATGTTTTTATTTGATGATAAAAATGTAAGTGAATCGATCTTATTTCAAAGCAAGACAGACTCACTTGATTTGATTTACTCACCAAAACCCTTTTTTTCTTGCAGTTGGCACTTTGCTGAGTGATAATTTTGGACCCTGTTAATTCTTTGGCTGGCAGCTTCAATTCAAGGTTTCACATGGACTTCAGGACTATACTGCAATGGGTGCTTTTTCTTATGAGAGATTCACTGGTTTATTAAAAACCATTTTTTCAAAGGCCGATTGCAACACTCTGGCTTCTTGGGTCATATTTAATAACTTTAGTTAGCCCAGGTAATTATTAATCTATTAATGGTTCAGTTCAGCTTTTGCAAGAAGAACAAGAATACGTAACGTGACTTAAAACGCAAAGGTGTGGGGTCAGTAAGATATGTTTAATGTTTTTGAAAGAAGTTTTTTATTCTATTAAATATATTTTAAAATGTCATTTTCAGCCTCATGCTCCTCAAGAAACATTTCTTATTATTAGCA
>JAUMHP010000052.1:23583490-23600550 GCA_032361065.1 Enteromius trimaculatus | reverse complement strand
TACATTACATCTTAAAATACATTCACACAGAAAACAGTTATTTTAAATTGAAATAATATTTCACAATATTGCAGTTTTTTTCTGGATTTTAAATCTAATAAACACAGCCTTGATGAGCAGAAGAAACATCTTTAAAAACCATTAAATATCTTACTGACACCACATTTTTTAACGGTAGTGTGTGTGTGTGTGTCTATATATATATATATATATATATATATATATATATAAACTTTTAAAATGATTCTTCTGTGTTCTGTAAAGGACTACCCCTTTTTACTGAACAATTGTGTAAAAAAAATACTCACACTCATGCTTCAGTACTATGGCTGTGCTGCTTTTCATCTGTCTTGTTCAGTGATATGAATTCAATTGTGTTTTGTGTTTTTTGAAATGCAGTAGTATTATGCATACAGCTCTCAGTACTTCTGATTAATTGAGAGATTAAATGTATTGTTTGTGCTTTTAATATTGCTCTGTTGTTCACCACAAGCTAGAAACTAACAAAACCAGCAGAGCCAACAGAACTGTGTCCTGTCGTCCTTGACTTACCTGGTTGACTAACTGGTGCTGTTGTACTGTTCTCTTTCCACTAAACTCATCAGACTCGATGTGTATTTCGTACATTGCACCACAGCCTCCTGAAACGAAGGCAAATGCATTACAGCACATTTCCTGAATGTCCAAACACAAATCAGATCTTCGGCTTCTTCCAGAGTCAGGACTAACCTGATATATCCACAACCTTGAGCGATGAAGCGTGAGGAAACTTCTCCTTTAACACTTGCGTGATTCGAGTTTCTCCATCAGTCAGGCTGGACGAAGACCGCGCGATTAGACTTCTACACACCATTTGAGGCTAAACACACAGAGAGACATGTCAACTGAATGTAACTCAACTATCATTTGACAGGGTGACAGTGCAACTTTACGCTCGCTGCGTGCATTCACAAACAACGCTGTCACGTTTACGCATGCAACTGTCATTTTGAGCAAACGCAAGCAACACAGGCGAGTTAAGACAAAGAAATAGAAGATTCAAATATTTACGTTGCATCTGATGGCTCTGAGCACAGACATGTTGGTATCGATGCAATTCAGCGAAGTATAAATATTACGCTGAAAATATAGTTGACAAAGTCATGTCCTGTTTCATTCCAGCGTCTGTCTCAGGAATATGTCGTCACCACATTCACGAACACGTTTCTGGTGCCCCCTGGTGAGCAAACGACTGTTTTGAATCGTCCTTTGATTCGAATCTTTTGAATCGGTTCTCTAAGAAAGATTCAAGCTGGCTCGTTCAAGAAACTGTCTATTATGCTCAACAAAAGAAGAAAGACACTCACGCAGCTTTAGTACAAGTTCAGGTTGAATAAACGATTACACAATTTTCTTTGAAATCTCACTTTTTATCTAAAAATTAAATAAGTGGAGTTTCTGAGGGTCAGATTTTGTTGTTTAAATGTATAATTAGGCTTATGGTTGTGGGTTATCCTAAACTAGTTTTAATGCAATTTACCAAAAACCAGTTATAAGTAACTAAAGAAAATAAAAATAGCATTGTATGACAACAATTTTTACGAAATTAAAACAGGAACTTCATGTGAGGCCATGCTTTTTCTGAATCAAGTTATAAAATGTGGAAAATGGTGATAAGTAGGTGATTTTTGAATAGTTGCATACATAATTCATTAACAAATCAATTACTTTTTTTCGTGCATGGTGATATTTATAGCTCAATAACATGATCTGAAGCCTACAATAAAGTGTGGTAACAATGTAATAAATAAAAATAAAGAAATAAAAGTGTAGCCTTCTCATATTTGTAATGTACAGTATATTAAATCCACTTTATCACTGGCTATACTATACTAACACTGGCTAGAACTAACTTCACTTTATGATACAAGCAAAAAAAGACATGACATGTTTCGGTTTTATATAAATACAGACAATTAATGACCTTTCAAACTGTTACAATTTATACATGTACATATTTTATTTCCAAAACAATAAAAAAAAAAATCATGTGTAGAAACACTTTCCATTAGTTGACGTTTTTTTCTCTCCAAACAACTGTATACGTTCTGTCATAAAACATGACTTTATACAACATCTCTAATCAAAATCTCAACATTTACAGGAGATTCTCAATCTATGTTGTTATGTCTATACAGCTGGCAGACATGAGACTCTTAACTGCTGTCCGGTATGAAGTAGCCATGCATGTCCATGTGAAAATCTACATCTATACATGCCCGGGCAATCTCTTTGAAAGATTTGCCATCAAGCACCACTAGAAAGCCACCCTGAGCTGGTTTGGCATTTATGATAGTTGTCAGGACTACACCTAAAAAAATAAGAAAAGAAACGACAAATAGTAATGTAAAGTTAAGTTACTGAAAGTTAAATGCCATTCAATATAATTTACTCATAATTTCTTCTAATGATGTGATACAGCTACATTTGATTGTTTTGGTCAAAAGCAAATTGTTTATCATGAAAGACTGTATATTACCATCATCTTCATCAACTGCATCGGGCCTGGGAATGAAAACAGGTTCTGAGGCAAAACCGCCTTCTCCATTCCACTCAACCTGCTGCTTTGTCTCAGCATCAAACTTCACAATCTGTAAAAAAAAAAATAATAATAATAAAATAAAATAAAATAGTAAGCATTCAGTACTGATTCACAAAAAATGGTGGAATATGCCACTAACACTCCCAAGGTCATAGGTATGATTCATATGGCACGTTTACCTTGAAATTCTGCCAAGTTCATAAATGTACTGTAAAAATTAAAATGGTTAATACCTTTTTGGCCACCGGGGATATGTCCACACAACACATATAAGAATATCTGTACTTCTTCCCATTGAAATTATAATTAATTCTTGGAAGTTCCACACCTAAATAAATAAAATTAATAAAAAGTACTTTAGAGGTTAAGTATTTAAAAAAAAAATGTGATACACACACACACAGAGACTGGGTTTCTGTTTTATGGGGACATTCTATGATGATTTTTACTGTACAAACTGTATTTTCTGTCCCCTCACCCTAAACATGCAGCTCACACAAAACTTCCTGCCATTTTAGATTAAGACATTTCATTCTGTATGATTTTTAAGCTTATTTCCTTGTAGGGAGCACTACATATCCCCACAAGGGCAAAATTTCCTGACATTACTTGGTCCCAGTAATGTAGGGAACACCAGGTACCACACACACACACTCATTCAACAAAAAAGTAAAGAACTCACTCACTTATACATCACCGCTTCATATCACAACACATTCAATATTAAAAAGACTTGAAATCATGATCAGAGAGACAGTGAGAGAGGGGAATTAAGCCTCCCCGTTGTCGCTGGCTTACCATCACAGAGAACCTCTCCCTGACACAGAAGTTTTCCATCCTTCTCCTTCACGGCACTTGCCGTTGTGCATTTAAGTTTGACCAGATCTTCACCTGTCTCACCCTGGGTGTGAAAGAAAAAAATATATATTAACCACCTGTGTACTGTTTAGAATCAGATGCTTTGAAAGAGGATTTCTATTGATTGTGATATTTATACCACGTCGCTAAGGGGCAACACAAATCTTTTGCACTTTGGCTTGCAGTATGCAGTATCCGCTCCCATCTGCTCCTTCAGCTTGTCCAGGTAAAACATTTCATACAAGCTGTTGTCATCATAGCAGATCACATCAAAAACAACATGGCCGTCTTCTTCAAAGGCATTGACTTGATGGTAGACAGCCATCGCACCAGTGTGGAATTTGATCCCAATTTCCTTCTTTGTATTTCGGTCAATAAGATGAATCAGGGTCTGACGAACATAAGTAATGAAACAAACAGTTTAGATGGGTTAAGTGAGCTGTAACACAGTCCAGCTGATGAACGCATGTCTAGACAACACTCAGATCTGAAAGAGTTGATTCTTACGCTGTCTTCAGGGTGGAATTTCATGCAGCTGGCCCAGCTGACCCTCCTCAGATAGGCGGTGGCCATTTTGAGGATATCCAGCTTTAAGGGCTGCTCGATGAAGATGAAGTAGTTGTCGGTCATGCCGAAGCTGTGGTAATAACTGGGCGTGAGGAGAGAACGGCAGGGCACGGTGCACACGACCTCAGCGCTTTTTAATGGTGGAGACCCATCTGACCTACCTGATTAAAAAAAAAAAAAAAAAAGTTAAAGTATAGTAGTTTTTGGCATATTCCATAATTATTGATGGAAGAACTAAGCTTTTCTAAATGTATTCACCCTCAGGCAATGTAAGATTTAGATGAGTTTGCTTATATATTAGAAAATATTTGGAGAAATTTAGCATTACATTACTTGTTCAGCAATGAATCCTCTGCAGTGAATGGGTGCCGATAGAATGATTGACCAAACAGCTGATAAAAACACCACAATAATGTGAAGAGACAAGCTGCATGTTTGTTACAGAAAAATCCACCATTGAGGCATTTTTAACTTCGAAGCATAACTTTTGGCAAAAATACCATTACACTTTGTCCAGTAAAAGGTTAATCCTCTGTTGTCCTCTCACATCGAAATCCACCAACATATTATTTTAGAACCGTTTTGGACGGTTTTTCATTTGTAATTTTATTTTTGATCTGTGCATATATCTCTCCTAATAAAGATGACTTGACTATTTCCACTGCAAAAAAAAAAAACAAAAACTATATTATGGATAGAGGACTTATTTTAAGTCGGAGGCAATATTTTAAAGTTTAAATAAGTCTTAATAATGGAAAGGTTTTCATGCAGCTTTTCGATTCACAAGGTACAGTAAATGATGGACTGGAGTTGAGTGGATTATATTTTTGTGTTATTCTCATTCTGATGGCACCCATTCACTGCACAGGATCTAGTGGTGGGGAACTGATATAATGCTACATGTTTTCTTGATTTGGAAGTGTATCTAATATAACCTATAAGAGACAATTACCTATTTTATATGCGGTGGGTAAGGAAAGTATTTAGACGCCTTTACATTTTTCACTCTTTGTTATATTGTAGCCATTTGCTAAAATCATTATTCATTTAGTTATTAAGTTTTTCCTCATTAATGTACTGTACACACAGCACCCCATATTGACAGAAAGACACAGAATTGTTGAGATTTATTTTTATTTTCGCAGATTTATTAAAAAAGAAAAACTGAAATATCACATGGTCCTATGTTTTCAGACCCTTTGCTGTGACACTCATATATTTAGCTCAGAAGAGCCTTGGTGAGAGAGGTAAAGAAGAACCCAAAGACACATGAAAGCCTGCATGGAGTTTGCTAAAAAACACCCGAAGGACTCCAAGATGGTGAGAAATAATATTTGCTGGTCTGACCAAGACAGAACTTTTTGGCCTTAATTCTAAGCGGTATGTGTGGAGAAAACCAGGCACGGCTCATCACCTGTCCAATACAGTCCCAACAGTGAAGCACGGTGGAGGCAGCATCATGCTGTGGGGGTGTTATTCAGCTGCAGGGACAGGACGACTGGTTGCAATCGAGGGAAAGATGAATATGGCCGAGTACAAGGATATGGATGAAAACTTTCTCCAGAGTGCTCAGGACCTCAGACTGGGCCGAAGGTTTACCTTCTAACAAAACAATGACCCTAAGCTCACAGCTAAAATAATGAAGTAGTGGCTTCACAACACTGTCTGTGACTGTTCTTGAATGGCCCAGTCAGAGCCCTGACTTAAACCCAATTGAGCATCTCTGAAGAGAACTAAAAATGACTGTCCACAAACGTTTACCATCCAACCTGACAGAACTGGAGAGGATCTGCAAGGAGGAACGGCAGAGGATCCCCAAATCCAGGTGTGGAAAACTTGCATCTTTCCCAAAAAGACTCATGGCTGTATTCGATAGAAAGGTGCTTCTACTAAATACTGAGCAAAGGGTCTGAATACCACATGATATTTCAGTTTTTCTTTTTTAATAAATCTGCAAAAAATGTCAACAACTCTGTGTTTTGGGGTTTCAACATTTCTGTCAATATGGGGTGCTGTGTGTACATTAATGAGGAAAAAAACCAAAACTTAAATGATTTCAGCAAATGACTACAATAAAACAAAGAGTGAAAAATGTAAGGGGTCGGAATACATTCTGTACCCACTGGATATTTTACAGGTTTATGGGTTCAGTGGGGTTCGACCCAAACCAAGTGATTCTCAAAAGTTTCATAAGCATCCATCACTACATATAATCAAAGACATTAGATATACCAAGTGCACTCATATTACTATGAATGAGAGGAATTACAAAGCACAACATGTCAGAATACATTAATCTTGTCACTGCCTTGAGAGGGACTTTGATATTGGGCCGGTTCCCCGGATTGGAATTAGATTAAGCCAGGACTAGACCTTTGCTAGTTTAGTACATTTAAGAATTTTTAGAAACATGTCTTACAAAAATGCATTATCTGTGAACATTTTGAGACCAAACAAGGTCAATAATGTATTTTAAGATATCATAGTGCAAGCTTTTTCCAGCTCTTAACATTTATTTTAATCTAGGACTAGTCTTAAACCCTGTTCGGGAAACTGCCCCATAATGTTTAAATGTCAGTTAGCGTCTAGTAGTCGCATACATTTTTTTTTTTTTAAATGGCATTGTTGAGCAAAACCCAACAACATAGTGCTAAGGTGTTGTGGCTTTCAGAGCATTGTTTTGATGTTGCCAATGTGTTCTAGTTTTTGTCATGTTACTACGCAGTTGCTGTAGCGTTCTGGGTGGATGCTTGGTGGTTCCTTGCAGGTCCAAGCCCACTTAAGCGACTCAAGTCTCTATGAAGCATGCAAGTTGAGCTAAGTTTAATTCTTGAGGTTATGGATTTGAACCCAACCCTTAAGATGAGAAATAGTAAGGTGCACCATCATACTTACTTCCTCCTGGAACCTTGAACAACATGTATTTGGTTCTGCCCTTCTCTGCAATGCATGTTGCCATACTGTAACTATTTCCCTCTTTATCATAATGCGTATGTGATGCCACAATACTCGCAGGAAGGTATTTCAGGTAGTCCACCTTGAGTGAATAAAGCAACAGCAATATTCTTTGAGAACATGTCAATATGAGAGCATTTCAATCATGACAACTCTTAAGAAAAGTTTTAGCATGTTGGTAGACGTGATCATGTTAATTATTTGGTCTTGGCGGAACAGATTTGCTATACACGCTGATGCCGTATGGACTTTCTATTGACTAAGATACATGGACAATCTGCTGCTGCTGCACGAACAGGCATGCATAAACCCTGGGAGAGGTGGAAGGTTACAGCTCACACCGAACACTGAACAAGACATGAATCAATAATGAGCAAATAATCTCAACTACAGCTCCAAGATTGAACTAGATATTTTTACAAGCAGTTTTTTTTTTACCTTTTCTTGAGTCTCTAAAGTGATGGGGTCAATTTTACGAATATAATTGGTTTCCGATGTCGCATGGTAGTCATTTCCATATTTGATTATATTATTGGCACAGTTGTCGGTGAAGTCCGGAATGGTGTGGCTGAGAAAGGTGATCACTCTGAAAAGAAAATTTAGAGATATTTAACATTTGATTTTAACAACCTGTTTTATTTATTTATGATTTAACGCCATGTCAGCAACAGTGGCTATATTCATGGCAAGAAGACAAAGAGGATAAGTGTTTTATATGAAAATAATATTAGACTCTAGGTTAGTTTCCATAAAAATTAAAATACCTAGTAGCATGCCTCCTAATGGTTAAATTAAAGATAAAATCTCACACAAAATAATTGAGGTGAGATTTCTTCACATTAACTTGATGCATGGCTGCTTTTCATTGAGGAGTCATGTTCTGACAAATACTTGTTTTTCTTTCTTTCTAAATTGACGGATCCACACATGCTACTTACTTGGAGAATATATTTTTGCATGGGTCTGGGTACGCCATTGTCCCCATCTCTGACACCACTATTCTGTTGGCTTCCATGTTGGAGTTGTAGGTATCACCTCGAAGATATCTGCTTCTATACGTCACCTCTCCTAAAAAAAATAAAATCATCAATAATTCATGTGGAGCACTTATGCAACAAAACCCTCATGATAATAGAAACACACAGAGACATCAAATACCTTTTTTAAATGTGAAACTGTGCAAAAGTGCCATTCCGTCAAACCAATGGTTGTATCTCGTCTCTCCCACTGAGAAGAGGCCAGGTCCATTGCGTATAAGTGTGCCCTGCAGCCATTCAGGAATCAAGCCTGCGGATACAGCAAAACAAGCTTTTAGACTGTTTTAAGTGGGGCAATTTGGTATAATGAACTGCTTATGTTTACAAATCATTTGCTATTAAGCTCACAGAACCCTTCACAAAGTGAATTCTGCTACAGATTCCTACACGAGTACCAGAGTCATTCATATATAAACTCCTTAAGACACCCAAAAACAAAATTTTTCACACATCTGTTCTACCTTCTTTATGATAAATGGGTTGTATTTGTTCTATTTTATAGGTGACTTTAAATACAGCTAGCTGTTAAATGAATAAACGCAAGTGAAAAATACAAAAAAAAAGAAGCACAATTCGCTTTTCCAGTAGTTTCAAGTAGTAGCATCCACTGCTTTTTAAGGGTGTGGAAATTTTATATTAACTATGAAATTACTTACATTACATCTATTTATATTGTTGCATAAAGCAGTTTCTGTCTGGTTTCTACACAGAACACACATTTTAATTACTTTTTTTTTTGTTAATTATGTTATTTTAATATTTTGTCTGGATTTATTTAATAAAACAGAATTAAATACAAATAAAAATAAGATTAAAAATAATGTTACATTTATTTTGTGGCTTTTGGTCACCAATAAAAAAATAACAGAACCGGTTTCAATACGATGATAAGTGGTCTAGTATGGATTTTAACATATACACATCAACCTACTTCACAACGCAAATATTTGTCCTGAGTAAATGAGTTATTACTGAAGTTTATACCTTTAGTGTGGCACACCGAGGCCAATGATCTACATAACGTTTTATCCAAGCATTTTCATGAAACATCATGAAACAAAATCAAGCATTTGCCAAACTTTCTTTGAAACTTTAAAAAAAGTTATGATTTAGCAAATGATATTTACATTAAGAGAACTGCATCTAATTATACTGTGTGACCTGGCATTCTCGACTGATAAAACTTTTCTGTGTACAGAAGCTGCTGTTGTGAACATTTACAGACATTTAAGGAGGTGAACAAAAGAAATTTGGTAGGCCTATGTATATAAAATATAAGTTGATCAAAGCTTGGCTTATGAAATCGCTGTAATGACAACCACAACAAAAAATTCAACAGGCTCAAACTATGACATTTTGTAGTGGATATGATTTTAGATTTGTGTGATTTTAAGTGCTTGCGTCATTCTGGACTTAACATGGTGATATACCAAAAAAATAAATAAATAAAAATCAGCTTTAGTTATGAGAATACCTGTATGCATGACTATTTAATCACTCACAACTGCTGTTTAAAGTGTTTTTAAAATAAAAAGTTTCTATTGTTTTTTACGCTTTATTGTGCTTTAACCTGAGAACTGCTGCGTGTAGTTTTATATTATACTAAAACTTATTTCATAGGCTACCCAGTTTTACGATGTTATTTCTGTTTATTGTCAGAAATTATGGCTTTGCACATACGCGTATGAAGATTCGGAACATATTTGTGAACAGACTCTATTTATAATTTAACATCGTTTTTACGCCGACACTCATGAGAAACACAATAAAACACGGAGAAGTGCCAATAAACAATGTCTTTCACGTTGCGCTAAGTTTTTTAGTAGCTACTCGGTTTCTAAACAAACGGCACTGGTCGTGTACAGCCGCGTGCATTTTTTCCCTCTTACCTTTTACTTCAACTTTGATAGGATCCGGATGTTCGTCCTTGTTTTTACTGTAGTCATACTGCATCTTTCAAAGCGGTGTCCAAAGTTTCTCCAAAGAAGTTGTAAGAAAAGTGACAGCCAGTGTTCCCACACAAACTACCTATAAAGCTTCAGGAAGACTCCGCCTCTCATTACAAGACAAGAGACTTTCTCTTAATCTTATCATCTCGTTATTACTGCCGAGGGCTCGAGTTTGTTTTTGAAATGTAGCCTAAACAATAGCAAATTATATTATATTTATCTAATTATAGATATTACAGATAAGCAACATCTGATAGCCGACATAAAATATTATGTACATACATGCATGCATACATACATGGGCTAACATACGTTTCTTTTTTTACTTTACCATTATACAACTGTGATCTTAAAAATATATGAAAAGGGTCACCAAGTTGTTTCACCTTTGCAGTAGTTTTTGCACATGGTCTTAACCTGTTTTATTTTAGATAAAAAATAAATAAATCAGTCATATGGAGTGATTTGGCATTTTGACTAATTCACATGACTAATTTCAATGATCTGATGACTTGATTTCATTAATCATGCTATTACATTTTTTTTTTATTTTGCAATTTAAAAAAACAACGAGGGTGAATAATGCATTTCTACTGATATGATGGAAATTGACTTATAAATAAATAAATTAACTTAAAATCCATGCAGATATTTTCAATCTCCAAACAGGTGCTAACATATAACTGCCTGCATATCACACGTTCAAATTCATTTAACCATAACGAATTATACAATACAATTAATTTTTTTTCTATGTTTAATATATTGTAGTATTCATTATAATGTTTTGAGGAATTCAATTCGACCTGTGAGCACTTAACTGGAAAATAAATATATAAAAGTCCATTGTGTCTGAGCAAATGGCGATCCACCTGCATTTGAAGGGACTGCACATGATGTTAAACACGCTGAGAAGAACATGAGTCTACTCACTCTGCGACAATCCACCAAAACAGTAGACAAAAAAAGACCAGTAGTTTGTCACAAATGATAGCCATGCAGTCTGACAATGTTAAAGCATGAGTGAAACAAATCTTACTTTCTGAAAATCGACTTTAGTTTTAATTAATTATAATAGAGGTTTTACAATGAATTTAGCCTTTAACAGGGCAGGAGGTTGTTATTATTTATCAGCATTATTCCTAATGTTTTTATAACTGTATAACATTTACTAATATGTTAATACGCCAACCTTCCTGACCTTCAACATTTACAGATAACCACCATAATAGATCAGATTCAAATGAGAACACATGATCACTGTGCTGAAGGATCATAAAATTGGCCTTTGCAGACAGTACACAGTCTCTCTTGTTATCAACAGACTTTTTGAATCAAACCCATTTGTAGCACATGAGAGCCACTACAGCAACCTCTACGCCACATCTTCAACAGAGCATGCTGTTTTAAACATAATTTGAAGAATGCATGCAAAGTTACTGATCATTTCTCTGAAGTGCCTTTTCTTCTTACTATTTGAATTTGGAGAAAGAGCTTACTCTTCCAGCCATTTCATTTGATGTCAAACTAAAGATTTATTTGGAGTTTTTAGTTATGATCTGCCATTCTACCCGTCTACGGTCTGTATTTATGACTTGGTAAACTGTGGCAAAGTAAAAACTAATGCATGCAAGCTCCCCGTTGTTTCCTTGCACAAGTACATTTACTGCCTCGTGTTTATCACAAGTTTATGATAAAGTCTTAGGGAACGTCTTGTTTGAAGATAAGATGGCAGTGTTCCTAACAGCACCTATAGCTAAACAAGAATTAATGATATATATGGCATGTAATTAACAGACATAATAAAATGTCAAAACTACTCTTAAGAATAAATTGGACACTGAACTAAAGCAGAGCAATATAAATTCAAGACTGGTTCTCAGAGGTTATCGGTTTCCTTCCATAAACCTGAACGTTGATCATAATATCTCCTTAATCACCTTAAATGATCAATTTCTATAAAAAGATCCCACAAATCATATTTTACAAGACTCAATAAATGTTTATGTTTCAGCTCACAAACTTTCTACTGAGCCTTTCCATCTTTTTACTAAGTCCCAAAACTTTTAAAAACTGCATGTGGTGGGATGATGGATTCTTCAGGGGTAATTTTTTATAGGGTACCAAAGATTGATTTTGGTGCCTTTTTTCTGAGATAAGCGACATCCCGGCAAGTACTTACATGGATGAGACTAAAATACACCATTGGTTGAGTCCTATCAGATTTCTAATTCAATTATTGTTATCAAAGCTGTACATTGCCCTTTCTGAACTTTACTCTTGGCATAGTTCTAGGTCGATGGATAAGTAGCATTTGAAGTAGCTTGTAACTCTCACCTACAGCATTGTATGGACCTCCACACATAATGTCTCTCGTTGTTATCAGGCTTGAGGACAGAAGTCAACCAGCACACTCAAAGACTGGTCACTTGGTGGCAGTGATGTTCTTAGAAACAACCAACAAGAAAAATTCCAAGAGTTTAAGTGACTGATATGAAGTTTGATGAATTAAATTGGTTCAGTAAAGACCACTAAAAAAAACTATATTTCTATTCTCTTACCCAACCTACCCCTCACACAAAACGTCTGCGTTTTTAGATGTCCAAAAAACATAATTCTGTATGGCTTATGAGCTTGTTTCCTCATGGGTCCTAAAAAAGGATTTTTGTTATTGCCATCTTTGTGGCGACATTTGGTTACCATAACATAGGCTAGGCTAGGCTGCTAGCACGCACACGTATATATTCATAGTTAAATAGAAATATTAAGTAATTAGTGTAGAAACAGTTATACATTGTAAATTAAATTTAAACACATCAAACTGAATGTGAAATTGTTGATTAGAAAAACTAATAGTATTGTAAGTTTTTGTGAGACAAATTCCTGTTTTTGTTCATTTGAGAATTTTCAGTATACTCTGAAAATATACTTCAGGTGGTGATAAATAATTAATAAATAATTCAGCCAGCATCATACGTTTGCTTTTATTTTCACAAAAAACATTTTTGAAAATTATGAAAAACAATAGTACACAGAAGTAATTTTAATTGCACAAATAATAAATAATATTCGGCCCATATATATATTTATATATAAAATCATGTTACTATGTAACAATATATATAACAATATAATTAGAAATAATTAAAGAATCAATAATGTTTGCATTGGATTATTACAAAAATATTAATTTCTCTTAATATCTTTACAATGAAATACGAAAAAAGAATTTAAATCTTCCCTAAAACAAGTTGTGAGATTATCTTTAATGTTCGTTTTCGGTAGACTTGTCACGGATGAAAAGCCCATGCAGGTCCATATGAATAGCTGTGTCAATAGTAGCACGAGCGATCTCTTTAAAGGACTTAGCATCCAGGACCACCAGGAAAGGAGGCTTTCGGGGATTAAATGAAACCACAGAAGACAGGATAACGCCTGGAAATGAAGAAAAAACACTTATTTTTGGCAAGGCAGCATGATTGCAAAAGATTTGCTCTGATAGTAAGCTGCGTAATCATCCTTGATCATCACAACTAGGCAGCATCTCCCTGTGCTACACAAATAGCAAAAAGCATTTGCTTTTTAAACAGAGTTCAATTACAACTACTCTCTCAATAGTTTTGGTAAGGATAAGATGTATTTGGTCTAGATCTGCAACACACTGCTGCTGTATGGACTTGCTACTTCTAGACACACTGCTATGAACATGTAAGATAGATAAATCCTGTAGCAGTGGAACTTGGTGGAACCAGGGGAAGTGGAGGGTCTCAAAGCAACTGTTATACTGTTGCAGAACCAGGTTACCACAAATACTGAACCAGACTATTAAAACAAGCAAGCAACCTCTATGGCAACAACAGTGAACAACACTTCACCAAACACACCCAAAAAGACTGTTTCTAGTTTGCCTAAAATAAGTCAAATGATCTGTCAGCGAAATAAGTAAAATACTTTATTTTTGTCACACTGGCAGATAATTTAATTTTTTTTTAATGCAAACCTTTTTTTTTTTAATGCAATACTAATTATATTATGTCATTTTGCTTATCTAGTAAATGCATAAGGATGTTTAGTTATTTTGACCAAAAACAAAACAAAAATACTCCTTTTTCTCTTCTTTAAGCAGTGAATCAGCTCATGCCATGTAAGAAATTATGTGATTGCTGAGACTAGTAATTTAAATTCAAATCAAAAGTAAAATTCCATTATGCAAAAACGTCAATATTTAGCAAATAAAGAAAAAAAGCATGCACATTTTTTAAAAATAGCAAATGTTTCTATAAAAAAACCTCACCATCATCTTCTTCAACAGCATCTGGAGATGCTACAAACACTGGTTCAGATGGGTAACATTCTTCCTCAGTCCACACTTGGTGTGTCCTGGTAGCTATGTCCACTTTTGCAATCTATATATAAAGAGGTCATGTTAAATTATTGCATTTCATTGCACCAACAACAACAAGGTATTTGGTTTGGTAACAATTTATTTATATAGTCTCTAATGACTGCTAGCTGCAAAGTTCCTTTTACTGTTAAACAATGGTATTAGTAAACTGTCGGCTTGAAAAACGTCTAATGCTTTATTTTGATGGGTCCACAACATACAACATACTGATTTTGCAAGTCATTGCAAGTTATTCTACTAACCCTAAACCTACCCTAAACTGTTTAAAACTTGAACCTGGAGGGCCAGTGTCCGGCAGAGTTTAGCTCCAACTTCGAGCAAGCGTAGAAGATGATGGTGAGTAAACCTACCTTCACGGTCTACACCAGTGGACTCAAACTCAATTAGTGGAGGGCCACAGCTCTGCAGAGTTTAGCTCCAACCAGCTCCAAATCACACCTGTTTGGAAGTTTCTAGTGATCCTGAAGACCTTGATTAGCTGGATCAGGTGTGCTTCATTAGGGCTGGAGCTAAACTGTGCAGAGCTGTGGCCCTCCAGGAATTGAGTTTGAGACAAGTGGCTTACACTAAAAGTTGGTAGACATGTAGTTGCAAATGAATGAGAATTAGTTGACATGTAGTTACAAAGGTACTTATAGTTAGTAGAATGTCTATAGTGGACTATCAAAATAAAGCGTAACCTTTGGTTTGAATAAATGCTAAATATTTACCTTGCTTGGATATGGCGACCAATCCACCCTGGTGCCGTAGATGTACCTGTACTTCTTACTGTTGAATTTGTAATTAATCCCTGGCAATTCTAAACCTGTGATTATACAAGAAACAATGGTCAACGTGAGAAAGAAAAATACAAAAAAATCATAAAGTTCTGAATATAGAAATCACCCTCAAAAATAGTGTCAGGGGTGCAGTGGATGGACCCGTCCTGCTTCAGCACTGCTGTAGATGTTGTGTCCTGCAACTTCACCAGGTTGGTGTCTGGTGGAGCTTCCTGATAGCGTAAGAGAAAAGTTTGTAGTTTTATGTAAGGTAAAATGGAATGGCATTTTGTCACAATTCTATTCAATGGCTTTAATACAATAATTAAAAATACACCAAAGAGCTGTTACAATTCATCCACACAAAGCAGATCTATATGGCGCATTTATGTCTTGTCTATAATACAACCAATGTTGGGTGTAACTAGTCCCTTAGTAACTAGTTATCATCATTTAATTACAGTTACTTCTTATGTGATTGAAAAAAGAGTGTTTTGGGTTACCATTAACTTCCATGGTGAAAGTCAATGGTGATCTAAAACAGCCTGGTTACGAACTTTCTTCAAAATATCTACCTTTGTGAACAAAGAAATTCATACAGGTTTGGAACTACTTGAGGGTGAGTAAATCATGGCAGAATTTTTATTTTTTGGGTGCAGCTATTCCTTTAACTAGTTATTATACTGGGATATTGGCTCATGATTATTATTACTAAAAAAGCACATATAGTATTTATGTCTTCTTCTGCAAGACCATATTTTAAATCCTCAATCCTACCCAGTTCATAACGTCAACAACTACTTTACAAAGCATTAATAAGCATTAATTAGGAGTATATTGAGGCAAAAGTATAGTTAGTACATAGATAATAGTTAGTAAATAGTGAGAATCGGACACTAATCTAAAGTGACCAAAAATATATATGTAGTTATGTATTATTTATAGGAATGAATAAAAATGACAATTTCATGTTGTTAAAGTTGATACAGGATTTAGAAAGTAATTAGTAATAAGTAATGAAATACTCTTTGGAGAGAAGTGATTACAATGTAATTGCAATTACTGTTAAAGTGTAATTTTGTAACTAATAATTAATTACTTTTTTTAAGTAACTTACCCAACAACGAATACAACATATTCAGGTCTACTATTAAATTCCATAATGATTGGAATTCGAATTATTGTCAGGATCATGTATTTGCAGTTTTCCTCTTTATGTTTCCTGTTTTACCTTGTCTATGTTGAGAGGAAGGACAAACCGTTGACATGTTGGTCGAGAGAAGTCCTTGTTGGTCTCTATAAATTTGTCAACATCTTGCTTCATGTTGTGTATGTAGAACATATCGTACAGATTGCTGTCCTGGTATGTGATCAAGTCAAAGACAACATGGCCATCTTCCTCATAAGCATTGATGTGATGGAAGACCACAAAAGCATCGGCGTAGTACTTTGTGGTCACAGTTTTCCCAGTCTTCTTATTGACCAGATGGATCAGAGTCTGTGTGTTGAGCGAAACCAATAGCTGTTAGAATATTCTGTTGAATGAATGGAGTACAGTCTTACACAGAACAGAATACATTTTGCTCACAATGTCATCTTTGTCGAATTTCAGGCAGCTCCCCCAGTTGACGTCTCTGAAGTAAGCTGTGGCCAGTTTGAGGATATCCAGCTTGAAGGCCTGCTCCACGAAGATGATGTAGTTCTTCGTCATGCCGAAGCTGTGGAAGTAGCTTGGGTACAAGGTGGAGCGGAAAGGAATGGAGCAAATTTGTTCCACCTTTCTGAGGGCTGGCTTCTTTGTCTCTTTATCTGAAATAAGAATAGTATGTATTGTTTAGTTGTTCCTTCTGAAACATGGCCCATCTATAGTTTGGTTATTCCTCAATCGGGGGGTCAAAACTGACTGCAGATAAGAAGACATTTTTGCTTTAATGAAACAAACAGAATATA
>JAUMHP010000052.1:23537864-23553099 GCA_032361065.1 Enteromius trimaculatus | reverse complement strand
GTTAAAATAAACAAAAAAACTCACCTTTTAGTTCAGCGACAACACCTCTGCTCTGACCAAAAGCCACTGAACAAATATTCAGGTCCCAGATGGGTTCGTCACTTTTTGAGGTCCCCCTGAAACATTTCCGTTGCGGTTCGTGTGTTTGCAGCGCCTGTGTTGTCAAATTGATGAGGATGTTTTTTAAGTTGCAGCCGTTTTTTTCTGTTTGCATGTGCTATTTAAAAGTTGCAGCCATTTTTTTCTGTTTGCATGCGTTATTTTTAAATTGCAGCGCGTTGAGCTCTCTCGGCCACCGTAATACGTGGTTAAATAAATATTCCATATATCAAAATAACATTTTAATTCAATTTGTCTTTATATGCGGACTTTTCAGAAAGTTATTGAAAAAGTGACAAATAATTGATGTCCCTGATACTGCTATCATTATCATTAAACCAAACGAAAGATATATAGATTCATTCATTTATGTATTTAAGATTGACAACATTTCTGATGAACGGAGAGCATCTTTATTGTTTTACTAAACTAGTCAGTATTTAAATAGTTTATTGTTAATTCATAATCTATTTACATTTAGAACTTAAGTTAATTACTTGTTTTGGAAAGTCAAGTCCAAGGCTCATCCAATTTTTTTTATTAAAAAGAAAAACATAACCATTACGTACAATATATAATTTCACATTATGTCACAATCCACAACGACAAAGTGCTGCTATGAAGATTTGCGTTTGTTATATATTATTTCAATTTCCAAACGCACCACCAGAGGGCAACATCAAACAACGTACTGTCTTGCTGCTACAATTTATTACGGTAAATTCTTAACACAGCACGCAAATGCAATTATGCAAAGTTAATTTCCTTGCTGTTAAAGGAGCGATGATGTATTTGCAGCGGAAGTGTGATGCGGCGGCTTTGGTTCGGTGTCCTCGCGCTTTATGATGCTCCTGGGTTCAGCGCATAACGTCATCCCGAGCAGAGCGGTGCGCATGCGCAGGAGCGAGCGCCGAGGACCGAGAACAGCAGCTGTAACGTTACCGGAGGAGGCCACAATGCGACTGGCGCTCGGGGCTCCTGCCTTGGTCCGCATCCGCAATGGCTGCGCAGAGTGATCCGGAGAGCTCGTACTATGCGCTGCTCTAGACCCGCGAACAGAACAGCACAAGCGGAGCCGTCTCAAAATGAGCACCGGGTTCAGCTCGAGCTCCTGCCGCTTCGCGGATTATTGCGTGATCTGCGGACTGGACACCGAGAGCGGCTTAGAACCAGACGAGCTGTCCGGTAAGAACCGAGCTAGAACGAGGCTGTTTAGGACTCGACTGATTGATGTGGTTTTATTAAAGATTGACTTAACGTTACACTTTTTTAGTTGCGTGAATTATCAGTCTTTATGCTACAATAAAGAGTGAGTACTCTAATAAGAACACCAAATACGCTAAAATAGCTTTACAGTATGGTGGACGTGCGTAATATTCAACACAAGAGTGCTGAGATTTATGTTATTATATTATATTCATTGACGTTGGGCGTGCAAACAAAAATTTGGAGTGTTATATATAGTTGACCTTACAAGACCCTTTGATTTGTCTTAAAGAAAATGTCAACAATTTGTATTTCTTGTATTGAAAAATGCTTATTCCAATTAATTAAATTCGGAAGAACATAAAACATTTGCCGTTAATAGCTCATCCATTTAATTATACAGGCAAAAAACATAAACCAAAGCAGGGAGACGGGCATTATTTACTTATGCAAGACAAAAGAGTGACGATCAGTAGATGTGAAAGTCATATAATTAATCTATTTTATTGTTTCATTTATATTTGTGTGTACAGTAGGTTTTATATTTACAGTTCATCTGCAGCATTCATTAATACAAGGTTTTATTATTATGTAATGTGTTCTGTGTAACTGATTAATTCCTTCATCTCTAGCTTCCAGTCAAGCAATAATAAATAATTGTCTAAATATCATACACATATAGCCGAATCAAACAGATTTGCTCCAACTGTACCATGTTTTAGTGTTTACAGTAGATTGTTTACACTATCTTCTCATCTCAAAGGCTCTTTTAAGCAGCACGTGAAGAGTCGTAGGGCGAGAGTGCATATTTCCTGTGGTTTCGGGGCTTCCTCAACTTGCATTTTATGTTTTGGTAGATTTCCACTGCTGTAATCAGAGCCTCAGTTGGATTTCTGTGAAGAAGAGTGTTTCGTTTCACAAGGGTTCTGTTGCATCAGAGGCAGTGGGTGATAGTTGTGCTGCCCCGGTTTTAAATCATATGTAAACGCTGAATCGGTCGCTGAATTTTGTTTGTTGAATTTAAGTTTCAGGAAGTTCTATTTATGGATGCAGAGCTCAGCAAGGGTAGTTTACGTTAGCCAGAATTGGTTTGCATGGAAATTTATTTTTGTATTATTTTTTTTATGAATTAATTAATTTATTTTGCAGCATGTGTTAAAAGAAATTTGCTGAAAATAATTCACATAATGTATAATAATAATAATTATATATTATATATTATATATTATATATTGTTATTTTGTATAATTTTGTATAATGTATAATTATACATTGTATAAGTATTAAAATGCACATATATACAAGTTTAATTAGTATGAATAGGATAAATCATTCTTATAGCACATATTTTGTTCATTTAAATCTGCAGAATTCACAAGAACTGTGCAAGGCCTAAAACACATGTACACGATCAACATTTGGGTTCAACATTTTAGCCTAGCAGTGTCATTTTAAACCATTAAAAAGCTTATAGGGCTAAAACAACCCAGCGCTGGGTTCGTCCTTTTTTGACCCAGTGCTGGTTTGCCATAATAACTCAAATTTTTGTTGTTTTTAACCCAGCAGTTTTTAGTGTGCAAGATAGACAATGGTCTCACACTGGCCCCTGGTCATTTAAGTATCAGCATTCATGTGTATTTTGTTAGATTATACTGCTAAATATGTGTTGTGCTGCTTTGAGTCTCGGAGCAGCTTGCAGTCATACAAATCTGTTGAGGGTCCAGAGCATTGATGAGCAATAAATGATGCATTTAGAGATGGCTGTATTAAAACTGACCCTGTAGTGAAAGTGACTGGCGTCCAAAATGACGTGCCCTCTGGGGAAGAGCCCCGATCAATGGAGCGTGTCCCACATGTACCCTAAGACAAAGAGAGGTCACTGACATTCTCTGGGGAGAACAAAAAGCCATCAATTTCTAAAGCAGTATCTGGTCACAGTGTTGTAGCAGGATTCTACTGACTTGATGCTGAAAGAAGGAGATTTAGAATTTCAAAAACGTCGAAGTTTTAACACGCCTCTGTTTTAAGCACTTGATTGGGTAACATTCTTTGAGTCTGCGCTGGCCTAGTTAGCTGGGGACTGAAAGTGCTAACATGCTGTTTTTTAGAGGAAACGAGTCAGTCAAGGTTTTTCTTTGTCATGCATTTGCAGTGTTACTGTCTTTTTAATGAATTCACACTCAGTAGTTTTTGATCATTGTTGTCACTGAAGGGGGGATATGGCTTGGTTAAAACCTTTACAAAAAAGGTACTGTAGTAATATGCAACCTATCCTCCAACCAATGCGCCCGTATAGGTTGTTTGTACAATAGCGGTGAAATATGACCCATCAGAGTGTATACTACAATTGTGCCCTTATCGGCAACAGGACATTTTCATTTTAATGTTTTGTACTATTTTGTACTATTTTAACTTGATTACGATTAATGAACGATTATTTTATTACATTTTTTTGCCCTCACAGTTCACTGCCAAATTTTGTACAGTAAATATGCTCACATATTACAAGCGAGAGATTTTTGAATGACGGGTGCATTACTTGATTTCAAAACGGTTGCATGAGGTGATTTAGGGATCTTCTGTGAGAGTTTTAACGAGGTGTTTAACTACTACATTTAAGCCTCCAACTATGCGTAAATGGCGTGTCTGGTGTTAACGTAGGGTAATGTAACAGAGCGGGTCACGTGACTCCACACACGGTAGTGTTTTTAATGGAAAAGTAATTGAAATAATTGATCTGGAAAAAATTTGATCGATTATAAGTTCTGAATGTTGATTTCGATTACTTTTCGATGAATTGCCCAGCCCTAGGTTGGTGTAGCTCAGTTTGTAGAGCAATGCGTGATCATGCAGTCATGGGTTTAAAAGAAGAGAACTCTATAAATCATGCAATGGGTCGGTTTAGGGGTGTGTTAGAGTGGTCATTCGTACAAATTACACCTAGTAAAATACACCTAGTCATTATTAACTTGTTGCAAACCTGTATGCCTTTCTCTCTACTGCAAAACACAAAAGAAGATATTTTGAAAAATGTTGATAACCAAGCGGTTTAGGTGATTATTAACATGCATTGTATTGACAAACCAATAAAAATAAAAAAAAAACAGATACATTTCTCAAAATTACTACAAAACCTCAAAAAAAGAAAAAAATGAATACAGTTTTAGAAAGACACGACGGCCTGTAAATCATGACCGAATTAAATGTTTTTAGTTGAACTGTCCCTTTAATGTGCTGTGTGTTGTTGAAGCGTTTTTTTTTTTTGCTGTAGAACGTATATCTTTTTACATGAATTTATTTGAATGGATTCTGATAGAGTGTCTCGTGATCCTTTACCGATACTCCCTCCCCATTTGCGAAAGGAATGCTGTGCATTGCTGAAGTGTTAGCATATCTCTTGGCCAAGAGACTGAAAATAAGAGCCATTGTCATTCCTTGCATTTCTCTGTAGGGCCAGACGGTTGGGCTTGATTTAGCTGTAATGAAAAACATCCAATAGACTGTTAAAAGTGGGTCGCTATTGCATTCGAGCACATTTTCCAGTTATTAGTTGCCCTCTTAAAGTTTGAGGTTAAAGTGCATCATATTAGCTTCTTTTTGAGTGGACATCAATGAGAAAGTATTGACAGCTTATAACTTAGAGAATCAGGTGATGATTTGTCAGACAAATTTAATACATATTCACACTGACAGTTGTTAATGAGTCATTTGACAGAGAATCTGGTTTATAAGAGTAATTTGTTTGTGAATCACTAGTAACACCTTTTTTTACAGCCTTAGGACAATATTATAGAAAGTTATGTTGTCTTGTTTCTCTCTTTTTTATTGTTTTATCTTATCATGCTTAATTCTCACAGATCAGGGAAACGCTTTATTTTGCCCTTGCACTTGAGATTCAGAAAAGCATTGGAGCATTTTTGAAAAATGATTGTGCATATCATCTAATTTACGTTATCTACTGGGACAGTTTTAAGGGACACATCTGTTCTGTAAGCAGCCCCTTCATATCAAGGTTCACTGATATATTTAATGGTTTCTGTTGTCAGAAAAACGGAATGAATATTAAATAGTGACTGAAATGCACGCCATTATTAGGCCTTCTAAACTAGCTCTATTTTACAAGATGTTAATCTGGATTAATCTTGATTTATAATCAAGCTGTTGTCTGATGAAGTCAAATACACGTAAGATATAGACAGTGGATATGCTGTGAAATCGAGTTAGAAGTAACATAATATGTGTTTTAACCAAAAGCGCTGCTCCTCTCAGCCACTCGCTGAACAGAACAGACGCAGAGAGAGGTGTGTGCACGCTGGGGAAAACTAGAGCTCGCGCAACCAGGTTTGTTGCTTTTTTGGGGGAGATTTTAATCAGAGAACCGGCTTTACTGACGAGATGAGCATAATATATAGTTCGATATATATCGCCCAGCCCTAGGACTCATAATCAAAGAAATCCCAAATAGGACTCTGCCGCAGCCATCACGCTAGCTGGCGGCGTCGCGGACAGACTGTGGACACGTGACGTCACAGATTACGTGGTGCCTTTCAGGTCAAAAACTGGCAGCGTGAGTAAATAAATTTTAATTCAACCCAAAAGGCTTATTACAAAGACGAAAACAAAGGACATTTTTGCTATAATATTAGTTCAAGTTAGTTTTCTTTTTTTTTTTTTTTTTTACTCTCGTTTTTAATTTCAGTTAACAAAAATGCTTTTTTAATACAATTTTTTTCGTTTGTTTTTGTTAACTATAATAACCTTGCTTCATATGAGGTGTTCACATCTGTGCTCTTAAAGGAATACTCCACTTTTTTTGAAAATAGGCTAATTCTCCTACTCCCCCAGAGTTAAAAGGTTTTACCGTTTACCGAAAAATATCAAAGCTCTTTGGTCGTTTTTAAACGAGATGCTTCTGGTTGATGCTATGCTAAAAGTGCTATCGCCAGACCCGGAGATTGGCTAAAAAATGGTAAAACTCAACTTTTTAACTCAGGGAATTGGCCTATTTGAAGAAAAAGTGGAGTATTTCTTTAAGTTGACTCTTGATTATATGTTCCACCCACTTCCTGTCCCCTTTAGCAGGTAACCATCACTAGATATACATAAACAGCAAGAACGACGAGGAGAGTACAGATTGCAAAGATTGGACTGCACTGCTCATTAAATGGTTGTGTAAAGTGTGTTTAGACAAACACATATTTTTGAGATGTCATAATGCAGTTTAGACCAAAGTTAGTGGCATCTCTCTGTTAGTAACACATAGTGCTAAATGATACTTGGAGTACTGCTATAAAGAGTGTTCATACTTTTACTTAACTGGTGTTTCTTTCTTTGTTCCCTTATTCCCTTACGCATCAGCATACTTTTAAAAACAGTGCAATTACAGAAATAATGTATTTTATCCTTCAGATTGCACTTAAGTATATTCTTTACATTTTTCAGAAACTTAATTGCAGTTAAAAGAAAATGTATGTTAAAATGTAAACTTTAAATGCGATTAGATGAACTTAAGAGTGCTTTTTTGACCCAGTTAAAGGAATAATGCATCCAAAAAAATACAAAAGAATTATTTTGAAGAACTGATAATATTTTCCAGAATGAGCAGTTTTTGAAATGACTAGAAGTGTATTTTAAATTCTTTTTGGGTCAGATTTTGGAACTGAAAGTGTAAATGTTTCCGGTTAAATGAGGTTCACTTGTGGTTCTTCCTTTCCTTGGAACTCCCAGAGTTACTAAGCAGTAAATGCTGGTGGGGTTGTTTTCTTCTTCTGAATCAATGTTTTTCTTTGTTGAAGTGTTAAATAGATGTACACATTCTCCAGGGGTAAACTTTTGCCGTATTTAATGAAATGTCCCTTTTGTATTTGTGTTGGAACCCCAGTAATCAAAGCAACCGTGTGTTCATTAGTGAGTAACAGGGTGATACGAAAGCAGATACGATCATCGCATCTCATGTTCCCTTTTATGCTCAATTATTTTTTTTACAGCGTATCTTAGTCTCTTAGACATGGATGACTGTCATTATAGAATGCCTTGTAAATTTATTTTGAAGTTGATATATTTTGCATATTATTATTTCTTGCATTTAATCTCTACCATGA
Organism: Enteromius trimaculatus; assembly: GCA_032361065.1. Lineage (NCBI taxonomy): Eukaryota > Metazoa > Chordata > Actinopteri > Cypriniformes > Cyprinidae > Enteromius > Enteromius trimaculatus. The sequence goes on along the minus strand of JAUMHP010000052.1, from coordinate 23,545,693 downwards.
AACCTAAATCCTAAACACATTAGTTCTCACGTGACATGCACAGTGTTAGGGCTGGGTGATATATATCAAATGATATATTATGCGCATCTCGTCAGTAAAGCCGGTTCTTTGATTAGCGGTAAATCTTCATCAGCTGTTTTTAAAAGGAGCGCCAGCTTTTAAACAGAGCGTAGATCACGGAGAAGCTGCGGCATTGAGTCACCCGCGAAACTAACACGTAGCTTGTCAGTGATCTACGGCTCTGTTCATAAACTGGCGCTGCATTTAAAAACAGCTGATGGAGATTTACCGCTAATCAAAGAACCGGCTTTACTGATGCGTATAATATATCGTTTCATATATATTACCCAGCCCTACACAGTGTATGCGTACAAGTATCCTCAATTTCAAAGCGTATGGGAATACAGGTGCTTGACAATCTTTTCTTTTTCAACATTGCTGACTGGCATGGATGGTAAACTTGAACAATTGGCTGTAAATCTACACATTTTCAAAATACTGTGCTGACTGTTGTACTATGTTGTTGTTTGTATCACAGTAGTTCAGAAATGATATGCCGATGCCAACGCATCATAAGTGCTAAACCCTACCCATAGACCTAACCAATAGTGTCAACAAAAGGAAACATAAAATAACACATTAGCAGAATCAGCTGTACCACTGTAGCTTCTTTAAGCACTTTTATCAAGAGTCTTGTTTGGCTGATTTGGTACCTATTTGCTCTTCTTTGCAAGTTTAATGCTGTACCAGGTGTGTTACCGAGCAAACTTACATCTGCATGTGTTATGCAATTATCAAAATGTATCCGTTTACAAATGCACAACGGAAAAAGTGTTTGGAGAACATCTCCTTATTATTAATTAATAGTCTGCCCTTGCATTTTTTATTTGTGTATTCATAAAAGGTCAGAGCGATGCCATAGAAGAACCATTTTTGTTTCCACAAAGAACCATTCAGTCAAAGTTTCTTTAAAGAATCATATCATTGCTACCTTTTTATAATCTGAAGAAACTTCTTTCGGTACAAAGAACCATTTCAAAAGCACTTTGAAATGTCAAAGAAATCCCTTTAGCAACTACTCAAACAAGAAAGTTATTAAAACTTACTTTCATTTTAACCAAGAGGAAACCTTGGGGGCAGCAAAACACATAACAGATATATTCACAGAGTGCTAAAACTGTGTGAAGAAGGCATTGAATGTTTGCACGTTCTCAGAGTAAGACTAAATATAGTATAAAAAAGCAATATAATGCAACTGTTCAAATACATTCTGGTAATTGGGGCTGCAGATTAACATACATTACATGTCTTCCCAACATAACCTTAGATTACCTGCGATACTCATATTATTGATTTTTTTTCTAACTAGCTTTCTCATCCACTGTCCTGTTACTTTTGCATTAAACAGCAGCAGTTCCAGAATGCTGCAAAGTTGGTGACAAAACCCTCTTTTATTCCCAATGACAGGGCACAGGGTGAGGGCTTCATTAGCATATGCATGAGAGGCCCTGCTGGCAGAGTGTTTTGATTGGCTGGCTCACAGCCTGGGTGCACCGTCAGGCCCTCAGTACACTGAGGACGGGCAGCTGGGCTCGACACACACTCACACGCATACAGAGTTAAACACTGTCCCCCAGGAGTTCCCATGCACCCCCGTGTCTTGAGCTCTTTCTCAATGACATCACTATGAAAGAGCGCTCCCTGGACTCTGATTAGTCATTAATCCAGCGTGCATGATAAAGACGTTTTTAAAGTGGCTTTACCGGATCATTTTTAAGCTTTCCCCTTCATTGAGAACACAATAACAAAGAGTCCACGTATAGTCCAATTCCTGATTGAACATCCACTTCCTGTAATATCTTGTAAATGGTCTTAACTTTATCTAGCACGCGCCATTTAAATATGCGTGACCACTTAAGTAAAGCCATTTTCAAGCAGTCCAGCCCTAGCCGTTTCATAGTACACCATGTAATTACACTGATTAGGTACAATTGTCTTTAACCATGTATGTAGTCTGTTTGTTCCTGTGTAAAAATGAGCTCATGTCCTTCTTCCTGTTAGAGGAGAGAAACACAGGATTCTGCTAAAGGGGTGCACTGCAGTAAAGAAAGCACTGTTCACCAGGGATGATTTAGTCTTCGACAATAAAATACCCTTACTGCACCTGTAGACCATGTCCTAGGGTTTTTGAGCACAGTGAGCAGAAAGCAAGGGAAATAGACAAGAGGCAGCTTGGGTTTGGTTTGGACTCGGTGAACTTTTCATATATGCGGGGGTTAATTTTCACAGGAAAACGTCAGCTGCCATCTGTTACTCCTCTTCTCTGAAATTCATTTGCTCTCTTTGTGCCCCCCGTCTTTGCTCACACATAGATGTAGGTTACCTGCTCTCTCTCTGTCTGTCTGTGCTCCACATTCATTTGACGACACTGCGCTGCAAGGATCAACATTGTGTCATCACATCAACTCCAGCCCAATTATTCAATAGCAGAGGCGTTCATGCCTCACTTCACAACTGATCATCTAATGCTTAACCAATCTGTCATTTCTCATTCTTAAATACTCAGGTTCGGGTAGTTCTTTTCGATAGTTTCCTGCAGCCGTGGATTAATACTGTTATAATCATGTCATTGGGAGCTGCTGGAACTTCAGGGCCATTGCTGCTGGTTTAGAAATGTTAACTCTGAAATAACAGTCTGGAAAAAAGTGTTATTATGTTATTTATTAATGGAACATTTTTCTTTACACAAAATGTTAAGGTTTTTCAATACCATATTTTAAAGCACATTATATGAGAATATGGAGCTTATACTTGAGGATTATTCATAGGCATATCCTCTCAATCATTCTTGCGCTCGATCTTCTGTCACCTAGGGCCTGTTCCATAAACCAAGATTATTAAGAGTAAAAGCCAGGCTTATTTCAGTTAGTCTGACTTATTGCCAGTTAATTTGTATTAAAATAAGTCAGACTATCTGTCATAAGCCTGGCTTATTTGGTAAACTTGTTTTATGGAACAGGCCCCTGCTCACGCGAACATGTTTATTTTTGTCAGTCGTGGGGCGGGGCTTGCTGTTTTAGCTGTAATCTCAAATGTGATTGGTTATTCCCCTTTTCCAGCAGTCAGTATTGGATGCCTGTTATAAGATGATTCATTCACTTGACTTGAGACATGGCATTGGACCATGTGTTTATTTGCTTTCTTTCTTTCTTTATTTCTTATTGATTTTGTCTTTATTTAATGAAGTTAAATGTATTGTTTATTGAGTAGATCTTTTTCAGATACTTTATTTATAGACTTTTTAAGGACTGGTAATGCTTGAATTGCACGCAGATGACATGACAGGGTCAAGCGAGGGTTTGAAATGAGCTTGTGGGCTCCCGTTTCTTCGCATGTAGATCTGTTTTCCTCTCGCGGAAAGGATTTACCGCGCACGCCAGCATCAGTGGTGCCCTCACATAGATTTGCCGCCATACAGATCCTTATAGCAGTGTATAAAAGACAGTCTTTGAAAGATGCTATTCAATTTTTATGATCAAAACTGTAGTTTTTATTGTGCAAAACATACAATGCAATAACTGAGAAATGAACATTCATCAAAATCTTATGATATATATACATTTTAGCATGTTTTTTCCAAAACAATGTATGTGGGTCAGAGACGTTAAGATTACTGCATTAAAAGAAATCCACAGAAGTGATAGAAAATCCATAGGAAGCACATTAAATGTATGTTAAGTGTCTACTTTTAAGGTTTCAAATAAGTTTTTGGAGAATAAAATGTCAAAATCTGGTTAAAAATAATGTTTCGTTGTCATTCATTGACAATTTTTATGTAAAAATTTTACATATAAAAACACATAAGAATAAGAAAGAATTAACTTAGGATAGTGGTAAATTTAAAACATGTAAAAGTTTGGGGTGAAAGTATTCTTTTAATGTGTCAGATATTGTTTTTTTGTTGTAAAAATGCCTGACAAGATTGTTACACTGAATGGGTCAATTTAATAAATCAGGGAAATAGCTGTAATATTTATTTTTGGCTCAAAAAAAAAAAAAGTAATTTATTTAGAAACATTTTAAAACAATTTAAAGCAGTGTTAGACTTTTATTTTTATGGTTAAACCCTTTTCATCTTTGGCCCATGTACAGATAAGCAAGTAAACCTAAATTGCTTCAGTACAGCAAGAACAAACAAACAAAATTAAATGTATCCTTACATTTACCTTATAAAATCATTAGAGATTTTACAGTATAGAAACTTATTTTACTTGCTAAAGTTCAAATATCAATCAAAATATCAATCAGACAACAGAAGCCATAATAGATTGTGTACAACAGTTTTTTCAGGAAAGTTTGGATCAAGCTGATATGTCAAAGGCCATAGAAAGTTGTGGAAGGCTATATAGGGTTAATTGAGTTTTTTTCCTGTCTGAAGTGGGCATCGCTAAAGAGCTCTCCTCCTCACAGAGCTCATGCATTCCCATCAGGCCTGTAGCCTCTGGCTGTTCTCTGGCCAACAGACGCAGAGCTTTCAGCCACCATACACAAGTACTTTATAAGATAAGCTTTATCTCTTCACTCGTAGCCTAGAAACATGAAAACAGTACTAAAAAAGAATACACTTTTCCTTTTTACAGTCCTACTTTTTCCTATATTATATCAAATTAAGAGCTTTTTTTTAATCCCCATAAATATCACTATATGCATAAATAAAATCATCCTTGGAAACGCAGTGATCCAATGATCAAGTCCTTTATTTTTTATGTTTTACTGAAAGTTACGGCACAAAAAGAAATAGGCAACTTCCATTTCCGGGACTTGAACGTGCATTTTAAAAAAAATTATATTTGTATGGTAGGGAAGAAGCAAAATGCGTACGATTGTAGTTCTTAATAGCCATAACATGTACAGTATTGTGGATGTTTCCATTGTATAGGACTGTATGGTTTGTTGAGCTAATTGATTTGTCTATTTTCGCTTTCCAAAATGCAGTCAGAAAAAAGTTCTGGTCTGTTTTCTAAAGCACTGACCTTTCCGAAAACCACAGCATCTAGTCACCATGCACATGTGTTTTCCCCCTTTGCATCATTTCACGTTTTCGTATGGTTCTGATGCTGTTTGTGAAATTACTAGCATTTAACAGGGGTCTTTCAATGAATTTCCAAACCGAATATTATCTCACTTATTTGTAAACCAGCTGTTTTATAATAACTAAAATCATGGGCTCCAATCAGCAAACAACAGTATTTAAAAAAAAATAGAAATAAGTTACAGAAAAGTAGAAGCACTAAGATGAAAATATTTGGGAGCCGTTGTTTTGTTGTGGTTTGAGTCTGGCACTCTTTGCTGTTTGGTTTGTTTGTTTACAGTCACCTTGGCCTCATCTGTTTGCACTTCATAATATCTAATGCTTGTTTGCTGTCGACAAGATGATGAGCGTTTAGTTTTTCATTGGCTTCGTTGCCGTTGACTCATCCTCACTTGAACTCGGGCCTTTTGTGCTGACAGTCCCATGACTGAAACAAATCATGTGTGAGGCGCTGGCAGAGAATTAACAAGGCAGATGAACCATGACCAAGTCTTTTCATTCATCAGAGGACACACTCTGCCCGCCTCTGTGTGTGGCACTGCCTCTGCATCCCCCCATATTACTTAGAACCATTCCATTGCTTCCTGAAATTAGGCTCAAATTTAATTTTAACAAATTATACTACAAATTTTGAGTCCATACATGGTTTAGGAGCGGTTCCATAAGATGTAGCCTTTTCTGTTTTATTGTTTTATATAGTTTGGATTACATTAAGGTTGTAGCTAATTGCACCACAAGTTGGGATGAAAACCTACCAAATGTCTTAAGGGCTAAATAACCACTTACAATATGCATTTAGAGTAATTAAGTGATCTGTCAGCAATTATTATTGCATACATGTCACATTGTATAAGATGTTAGTCTCAGCATAATAATGCATAATCCTATTATTATTGTATTTAATATAAACTAATGTATTAAAATGTCACAAATCTCATTACACATATAAACATCTTGTTTGGGTCTTTTGAACTTAATTATACTGAAGGAAGAGCAGAAGCTGAAAAGCATCTTCATAATATGATCTGCTACACAACACATGGCGGTCAATCTCAACTAACGCCAGTGTTTTTCTTTAAGGTCATGATAAATAAAAAGTTTAAGAATATAGTGTTTCATCCAGGAAAAAAGTTGTTTTTTGAAAAACACTTGTGAAAGTTAAAAGCTTAACTATTAATAATTGAAGCATTTGGATATCCACACATAAAGATTTTAACATCTGCCTTGGTGTTTGCTTTTCAGCCGTTATGTAACATTCCCCTAAGGCTTTGTAGTGTTTACACACTATCTTTTACTAGTTTTATTTAAATCCTCCACTGAATCTTGCAATGTCTTTATGTGTTTTATATTTTAAAGAAGTTGGGTGGAATGAGAACAAGAACCTACAAGGAAACAAAATTATCATGGAAAACGGCAGATCAGATATAATAATACATATCGTAGCATGTTGTCATATTATGATTGTGATGTTGTAGCTTTACGCTGACAGTGTTTTTAACCAGCCCGGCGGTGTTTGTGTTGGTAAATTCCACACATTCCTGGCCTTATCCCTGTAGTGATCCCAGACTGGTGAAACCACCGGGTTTGATTGAAAAGACTGGTGACAAATAAACACGTTCATACATTACCCTCCGCTTAAACCTGAACCTATTCCTCAGGGAAATATCCCTCAGAGGCAAGTCTGTTCTTGTTGCATCAAAGCTGTACTGTTTATTGTCTGAGGCAGATCTGTGAAGTATCTTACACTTTCTCTGATATGAAATCTGAAAAGCTTTGAATTAGTCGGTTTTTGCTGTGTGGGCAGCAGACGAAAGGAAAACACCTGTGACATTCATGCGTGCGCACACCGCCTCCGGTCTCAGTTGATTCAACATGCTGTGTCTAATGTGTGTGACAGCGAGCAGAACTTCTCCAAACCAAAATTACACACAGTCAATCTGTATAATCTGTGACTAGGAAATAGAGTTAACATGTCTGTAACAACAGACAGAATGCAGCGGGTTGAACAGAGGGTTTTGAGACACTTTGAAAGGAATTGTCCACCACAATGAAAGATTGGTGAACATGTACTTACCCTCAAGCCATCTAAGATGTAGATGAATTAGTTTCTTTATCTGAACTGATTTGGAGAAATAGCATTTCATCACTTATTCACCAATAAATCCTCTGCAGCGAATGGGTGCCGCAGAATGAGAGTCTAAATATTGATCTGATTAAAAACATGAGAGTCCACACTACTCCAGTCCATCAGTTAAGTGTTCCTTTCAGCTAACTTTCGAGTCAATAATATTGCTTTCTTTAGTGATAAAGTTGACTTGCCTGAATCAGGAGAGAAGTATGCATAGCCTTAAGCACTGTTTATGAGCAAAAACAGTCCAGAACAATTTTAATATATAATTAAATACAAATACAATTTTGTATTTTGCTGGACTCATATTTTGGCCCAGATGCGACATTTAAAAGTTGAAACATCAATGATGGAGATGTTTCTTAAAAACGTGCAGTTTTCGCTCCGATATATTAGCCGATGAATTGGAGTCATGTGGATTACTTGTGGATTTTTGTGAGGTTTTTATCAGCTGTTTGGACTCTCATTCTCACGGCACCCATTAGGGATGTTAACCGATGACCGTTTGACCGGTGGTTGACCGTATCAACGTTCAAAGTTGTCGGTAGTCGGTTAAAAAAAAAAGTGATATCTAAATTAGGCTATTATAGACAGTGGACTATACGCTAC
>JAUMHP010000052.1:23515028-23527611 GCA_032361065.1 Enteromius trimaculatus | reverse complement strand
AATTAGTGCTGCAGACTTATAAGTGGGGATCATCACAGTCCGTTTGGCCTCACACACATCTCAGTTAAAGAAAAGACTCATGCTCTCATCTTGTTAGGTCATGCGTCAAGATCACCTGGCCATCAGATGTTTGTGGTAATTAGGCTGAAATTCTAATTCTACCCAGCTAAAAGAGAAATATATAAATGTACATTTTATAAATGTTTATGATATTCTCAGATTGCATTTTTTTAATGAAAAATACTGTCTTGTTGTGAAATATTTTTTTAAATCCCCTTTTTTCTATATTTTATTCATTTATTCATTATATATTCATCAAATGTAATTATTCATTTGTTCATGACAGATACATTTTCAGCAGATTTTACACTAGTTTTTAGAGAAACGTAATGCTTCAGTAAACATTTTTTATGTTAGAATTGTTGTATTATTATAGACTCATAATTTATTTTAGTCATACTATCAAAATAATCTTATTTGAATAATAATACATATATATATTTATATATTTTGCGTTATCGGCGGTGGGGATAAAAACATCCCGTGAATGATTTATATATATATATATGAATCATATATGCTATGAAGTCCCAATCTGAATAAAATGACTCATGATGTGCGAATCAATATATATATATATATATATATATATATATATGTATATATAGCCATAATGCCATAGAAGTATGATTGTAACTGTAAAACACAAAGTAGAGTGTATTTTTCAGTGTTTGGAATAATAATATCTCCCTTTAAAACCCTTCTGGTTTTCTTCATCTCTCTTCTTAGATGTGACTGAAACAAGATTGGTAAAACCTTTTGCAGAAAAACAATCGCAGTGACCTTACTCACGGTTCAGATATCCACTCTTTCCTTGATCTCACCTGAAAAGCAGCAGTAAAATGTCTGCATTTCATGTTCCTTTTGAAATAAATCTTCTATCAAACATTTGTCGGCTACTCTGCCACTTTTCTTCTTTCAGCGCTTATGAAAGAAACTGGTGACACCAACCTGCAGGGAAACCGAGCTCTAATGCATCACTGCAATGTACCATTTAAAAAAAAAAAAAGTACTGTTGCAGCGTCATGGTACAATGATGAGTACCATATTAGTGCTTTTTGTGTACAATTGCCAAACCGTGTCAGTTTTTGTATATGATTATATCATTCTGGTTTGTTAGTTTGTCCTCTAGTGGACAAAGTCAGTGTTACCACATTGTTTATAATCTCTTACAGAAATTTCTCTTACATAATCTCATAGATCAATATTTGTAATGAACTGAATCTTGTACCCTTCAGGCCAACCTTTGTTTTGTCGATATTGACAACCACTTTATCGAGCTACCTGAGGACCTGCCTCAGTTCCCCAACAAGCTGGAGTTCATTCAGGAGATCTCGGAGGTTCTGCTGGCGTTTGGCATATCTTCAGAGGCAAACCCACAGTGCAGCGAGGGCCAGGGCAAGCTCAGGGGCTTCCGCTCAGGTGACATGGCTTCTGACAAGCGCAACGGCAACCTGGCCGGCTCACCGCTCAACTCGTACTTGCTGAGAGAAAACCAAACCATAGCTCGTCTGCAGGCGCTGGTCAAGAGGACCGGAGTCAGTCTGGAGAAGGTGAGCATGGAATGAGGACACAAAGTCTGTTTTAAGCACTAATGCAGTGTTAATTGTGGTTCTGTATGGTTCGTAAAAGGAGTTCTGTGTTTAAACCTAGCAGGCAAGCAGTGCTTGATTATCACACTGACTGGTATCCACTTTAGCCTAACATAACAGGGACTTGGAAGGAAGGCAACATAAAAATTTGCAAAGCACTGTTTATTGCTCTGGGAATAGCATGATTAAAGCGTAACCAGAATTTTATCCGCATTAGAAAAAATAAGATCAGATCTCAAAATTGTTATTTAACTACTTCAGAGCTCAAGCACACCAAACCAAAGAAACATCCTTAAAAATAATCCACCAAGTTCTGGTTGTATGTTTTCTTGTGATAGGAAATATGTAACAAGACAGTATAGCAGTACCATCATAAAGTTAAGCATTAGAGTTATAAAGTTAAGTTAAAGTCATAAAGTTAAGTCCGTATCAAAAGAAATTCACAAGTGATTTTATGTCCATAGAAAGCACATTAAATATAAGTGTCATTCAGTGTAACACAGTATTTATGTAAAGATTCAAACAACATGCTTATTCTGACTTACTGTATACATATTAAAATAGATACAAGAATAAGGAAGCGTTTGATTTTATTGTTTCAATGATTAAAAAAACTTAGGATAGTGGCAAATGCATGCAAAATTACAACTAGTTAGTATTTGAAGTGAAAGTAATTTGTCTCTTAATGTGTCATAAATTGATTTTTGTTGTAAATATACCTGAGAAGTTTGTTACACTGAACGACATTTTAGTGGGTACATTTAATAAATCAGGGGGAAATGTGTGATATTTATTTTTGGCACAGAAAAACGAATACAAAATTGCAATGAATTTAAACATAAAACTTAATTTTTGTTTGCCATATATGTTTGACTATATATATATGTATGTGTGTGTTTTATATTTAAGTTTTTGTTTAATATGCTGTAAATTCTCTCAGGCAAAGACATGTAGTTCATCTATTTTCTCTGGGGATTTGCTGTGAATTCGTCAATTTCCTTTTTGAACTGAACAATGACTTGAGCAGTGATGACGGCTGCTTTATGGAAAACACAACTTTTCAGTGTGGGCAATAATTATAATTATTGTGTGGGCATGAACAAGATGAACAAATGCCTGTTAAGACTGAGCGCGCTCTGTTCTGATTCTCAGAAAGTCTCTATCGATGACATTAAGCAGCTTAAGGACACACTCTGTCTAAAGACCAGGGATTGACCCCTTACTCTTAATAAAGCTCCTAGAGAGAGTTTGTCAAAGCCTTAAAGCTGTACTGGGTAAATTCCATCAAACTCACTTGATATTCAACGATTCCCTTATTTAGAATGAGCTGTCAAGGATTTGTTTGCTTTTCTTGCTCTCTGTATATTGCCGCTTGCTCTGTATGGTTATATTCTCTTGGGAACGAGCCTCATTTGCTTCATAAATCAAGGCAGATTTGTAGACTTCCGTTCCCAGCACTCCCTGCTCTCCATTCAGGGTGTTTCCATGGAGAATAGATAACTCAGATCAGTGTGCGCTGCTGATATTTGCTGCCACATTTTCCCACTCTCTTGTTCCGCCTCTCTGTTAACTCCTACCTTTACTATTAAAGTTGACGTGAAATGGAAAATCACCCTAATTTCTAAAATGATTGCTGCTGCTGATCTCATTCATGCATGTTTCATTCTTTTAGAGACAACAACAAAAAAAGTTTTATCTAAAAATGTCATAACTCTCTCTGGTGATCCATACTGGGCTTCTCCAGTCATTTAGTCTGCTTAAATCCCGCCCTTTTCTTACAGTTAAGTATATATTCCGATTATTAGCAATAGATGGACGATTCCCTTTAAGAAATATCTGTTGCTACTTCAGTTACATTGCAACTTTTAATATTTCTTCTGGACAATGTCAGGAGTGTAATTTAGCATGTGAAACATGGAGTCGTGATTGTGACCTTTTGTTAAAAAAAAAAAGATCTAAATCTATTAACGTTAACTAAATCAAAAAACCTAAAAAAAAATGTGCAAGTTGAAATAAATTCAAACTAAATAAAATATTTATAAAAACCCTTAAACTTAATTTCAGCTTGTTGCCAAAGCAACTTATCTCATTTTCAGTTGAAGTACTAAAATAACTGAATCTAAATAAGATCAAACTAATATAAAAATAAAAAACCAATAAAACAGCAAAAACACAGGAAAAGTTTAATTTAAATGTAATTAAAATGATGAAAAAACAACCTAATTCAATTAAATTTAAGCGAACACTAACTAAAATGTTTAGAAAATAAATTATTTTATTGTGCTCTGCGAGTAAATGTGATACAGTTCAGTTTTGCCTGAAACGAATACTCTGCTACAGACTTGATTTGTAGTGTTCATCAAAAAAATTGTTGCATTTAACCTGATTAATATTAATGGGCTACACTTTTGCCTTGTCATGCCATCACAACCCCACCATCATGCCACTGACCCCACCATCACTTTTTAATGTAACGTGACACTTTGTTGTTCTTCAGCTCTGGGCCGGTTTATAAGTGCATTCTTCTTTTGCTGTGTTTGATAGTTGGATGTGAAGGAGGATACAAGCACTAATAAGGATTCAAAAGTGCAGTGTGATGAAGAGGAGATGAAAATGCATCAGCTGAACATCCGGGTGCGAGAGGTCTTCGCCAACCGCTTCACGCAGATGTTCTCTGACTATGAGGTGTTTGTCATTCAGCCCAGCCAAGACAAAGAGTCCTGGTTCAGCAACCGAGACCAGATGCAGAACTTCGACAAGGTGATGCTTCGCTGTCCATTTATAAACTTGAAGTCACGTTGGTTTACCAGTTCAAATTGGTCAAACCGAACCATCTCTGACCAAAAGGTTTTAAGAATTAAATTGATTAGCCATTCTTTTCGATGCACCCAGAAAAAATAAAACACAAGAGTTTTGGAGAAATAAAACCGTTTGTGATGCTGATACACTTTGTAGACCACAGCAGCTTCATGGTTTTCTAAATTCTGCCCACTGCAGGCCTCCTTCCTCTCGGATCAGCCCGAACCTTACCTGCCGTTCCTCTCCCGCTTCCTGGAGACGCAGATGTTTGCCTCTTTCATCGACAGCAAGATCCTGTGCCACGATGACGAGGACAAAGAGCACACGCTGAGAGTGTTTGATTCCCGTGTTGACAAGATCCGCATGCTAAATGTCAGGACACCCACCCTGCGGACCTCCATGTACCAGAAATGCACCAATATTGATGAAGCAGGTGAGAGGGCATAAACCTGGTGACTAATCTGTTTAAGAAACTGAGATATGTGGAATACTTACGCGTATGGTATACAAATATCCATATAGAGTAAATTGAAATTTACTAGTAAATATATTTCAGTGGTCATTGATCATTTACACACCCTCAAGTATGAATTTCAGTCTTCTAAGAAAAATAAGATATTTTGAAGAATGTTGAAAACCACAGCAGTTTGCCAGTAGTCATTTACTTCCATAGTAGGCTACCATCAACTGCTTGTTTACCTAAACTACTCTTCAGAATATCTTCTTAGATTTGTAAGCTTTAAACAGAATAATGCCCAAAATAAAGGGATATTCCACCCCAAAATGAAAACGTTGTCTTTAATCACTTACCCCCATGTCATGCTAAACCTATAAAAGCTTAGTTCGCCTTTGGAACACAAGATATTTTAGATGAAAACCGGTAGGCTTGTGACTGTCCCATTGACTGCCAAGTAAATAACGTTGTCAATTATCTAGCAAAGTATGGAAAACATCGTCAAAATACTGATTTAACCTGAATGTTACGAAGTGACTTTCTGAATGCAAAGAAAATAAAAATAATGACTTTATTCAAGAATTTGTCTCTGTGTGATCACCGTAGCGCCATTTTGGAGAATATGCACAGGACAAAATGATGACGTGATATATGATATCCTCATCACTGAATTACATTCAGATTGAACCACTGATGGCAGATGGAGTATTCTGACAAAGTTTTTCATACTTAACTGGATACTTGACGGTGGTATTGAATGGGACAGTCACAATCCTCCCGGTTTTCTTCTAAGATATCTTAAATTGTGTTGCGAAGATGAACAAAGCTTTTACTGGTTCGGAGCGACATTGCGGAAAGTGATTAATGACAAAACTTTCATTTTGGGGTGGACTATTCCTTTAATAACCAAGCTTTTTTCTATTGCATATTAAGAGCAGGCAATACCTCAAGTCTGTTTACTAAGCCAATTTTTAATTGCATTTTGCACTGCGGCAGCTGATAAATATTGTTAGCCATAAATTTGTAGTTTGCTTTAGTTACTAAATAATTTTTTATTCAGTTTAATTTAAATGTAATAATTTAACTACATTTTTATATTTTATTTAATTAAAGATTTTAATTTTTTTATTTGACAAAAATATTGTTATAATGTTAAATAAATTTATATATTTTATGTCCAAACACTGGTCACGGCTCTCACTGTAGCATCTTCTAATGGCTGGTAGACTTTGTGTTGTGTAAGAGCTATTTTGAGCGTGGTGTGTGGGTTCACACACTGATATATATGGACACTTTGTGCATTTTTTTTCGTCTGTTTGTATAATTTTGCAAAGTTCAGATGTTTCATGTACATCAAACGTGATATGCACAAATTTGAATGCAAGAAGTTATTGATTGTGGCTTTGTTTTTATTCATATGTGACCTTGAATTGTCAGACATCTTGCTTTTAAAGTGTTACTGGAAAGTTGGTCTGTCTTCCTCGTGGCGCCTCATTAATAATAAAATCTATACGTTTTAGCTTAGTAATACATAGAGCGCTCACTCCATGCAACGGTCATGCTAAATTCCTCTTCCTGCAATGCATTATGGATAGGATTCTTGAATCGCATGCGTTACATTCAGATGTCTTCCATTAGCTCTGCTGATGAAATGGGACAGTTCAAGCATAGAGAGCCAAATGGAAATGTTATTTATTATTAACGTGAATAATGATTGATTAAAAGATGTCTATGCAGGGAAACCCTTTTAAAGGCTCTCATTTATCATCGTAGAACTTATTAGAAAGTTTATCGCATTTCATTTATTTTTAATTTTTTTCATTCTTGTTGTTTCCTAAGATATAGGCCATTTTTTTTTTCCTAGCCATAAATATATTTTACTGGTCATTAATCATTTTGTCAAAATGTTCCAAACCTATATGTATTTCAGTCTTCTAAGAAAAAGGCGGAACATCTCATTTACATATTGACCGACGCAGTATACCAAACACGGAGCACAAATTAGTGCCAGGAGTCTAAAAATAGATGTTTCTTAGAAGTTTTAATAGACCCGGTATTGCATGACTCCTAGTAGAGGGTTCTTCTGGCGTTCCAAAAAAATTAATACATGTGGAAAAAAATCCTCTCGCTTCTACCACATGTTCTCTGTGGTGCCCCCTAGCAACAATATCTGTCGCCATTTCAAGCACAAGTAAATGTTTTAATGATAGTGCAAGTGGCAGTGATTTGACAAGCACAAATGTTAGTAAGACGTATTGCGCAATTTATTTGAATACTCTCTTTTTCATACATTTTTCCTACAAATGCATATTCAATACGGAAAACCACACCTTTTTTAGCGCTAAGTCGTCACTGCGCGTCTTTAGTAAAAACAGTAAAAGACAATTCAAACGGCAAAAGACAGTTAGTAAAACTGTTAGTAAAAATGGCCTCAGGAATGATATTTCTGTGCTGAAATATTGTTAGCCATAAATACGTAGTTTGCTTTAGTTACTAAAATGTAATTAATTGAAATTATTTAGTTTAATTTCATTGTAATAATTTAACTACATTTTTACATTTAATTTAATTAAGCATTTAAATTTTTTTATTTGAAATTTAAAAAAAAATATTGTTAATACTGTTAAATATTCATGATAATTCATGATATATATATATATATATATAATTTTTTTTTTTTTATGTCAACCAAACACTGGTCACGGCTCTCACTGTAGCATCTTCTAATGGCTGGTAGACTTTGTGTTGTGTAAGAGATATTTTGAGCGGGGTGTGTGGGTTCACATCACAGTGACTTAACTGTCTCTTTCATTCTACCACATCACTAACCCACACTCCTCCCACCATGTGGGTTTTGTGACGTGACGACATTTCTTTGATGACTCTACAGTGTTTTTGTGATTCATCAGTAATATGTGTGTGTGACGTGTTCCTCTCATGCCACTTTAGAAAAGGCCATTGAGCTGAGGCTGTGTAAGATCGACCACACAGCTCTGCATCCCCACCTGCTGGACATGAAGATCGGTCAGGGCCGCTATGAGCCGGGCTTTTTCCCCCGCTTACAGTCGGATGTCCTCTCCACCGGACCCACCAGCAACAAGTGAGAAAAAATTCATGATGGATTCAGTCCTGAATAATGAAAATATTTTGAATCCGCTACAGCAACTCAAAATGGTTCATCAATGGCTATTTCAGAGCAGAAATATTGAGAGACATATCAGATATCTTCAGAAGGCTTAAAAGTATTGAATTAGCTGTAGATAATATTGAGGATGCAGTTTGTTTGAGTTTAACCTGTAGATTTGGTGTGTTAGATGGGCGAAGCGCAGTGCACCAGCACAATGGCGGAGGAAGGACAGACAGAAACAACACGCTGAGCATCTCTATTTGGACAATGACCAGAGAGAGGTATGGATAGAATGAAATATAAATTGTGGCTACATATGAATATTGTAATTTTATTTATAGAATTTATGTATGGTGTATTTATATTGCTAGCTTGAAAAAAAAAATCTCTGCATTAAAAAAAAAAAAGTATCTTATGTTTATCAAGCTTGAATTTATTTGAAGAAAGGTAAAAAAAATAAAAAAGACTTATTACGGAATATTATTACAATTTAAAATGTTTGCCTGTTGAAATATATTCTACATACAGTTCATTTCAGTGATGGAAAAG
Organism: Enteromius trimaculatus; assembly: GCA_032361065.1. Taxonomy (NCBI): domain Eukaryota; kingdom Metazoa; phylum Chordata; class Actinopteri; order Cypriniformes; family Cyprinidae; genus Enteromius; species Enteromius trimaculatus. The sequence continues at coordinate 23,519,030 of JAUMHP010000052.1, read as the reverse complement.
CTGTAGTTTCAGCTGCTATCTTTTTATTAATATGCTGAATTGATGCTCAAGAAACCTTTCAGTATCACTTCATAATAAGGTCCCATTAGTTAATATTATTTAATGGAATAACAAACATTACTAACAATGAGCTCATTTGTTAGCGTATTTTTTAATCTGTGTTAACGTTAGCTGTTATTTTTTTATTAATGTTAACTTAGGTCCATGAAATAATATTAACACATACAACTTTTGATTTTAATACTTCATTAGTAAATGGTGAAATGAATATTTACTAAGATATTAATAAATGCCTTAGATTTAAGTCATTTATTAATAATAGTAAAGAATAACTACCTACTTCCAAATGTTTGACTGGTGGTGTGCATGTTTGTTAGTTTCTGTTTTTCTCCTGTTTTTTCTTTAACTTTGTTCACTCTGTTGATTACTGTCATTGTTATTATTTTACAGTTTCTTTCATAGCATGATTAATGTGTTTCTTTTGTTTTTGTTTGTTAACTCATCCTGCATCTTTCTCTTCCTTTTCTTCACCCCTCTTTTTTCACACTTGTCGGTCTCTCCTCTGTCTTCCTCTCTCTCTCACACACACACACACACACACACACACACACACACACTTTCAGCATGTGGAGTGTCTGTTTTCTGAGCTTCAGCTTCTGCTGGCTCTGGACTACTACTGGTTCTCGCAGTCCTTCAGGCCCTGTCTAAAGTCCGTCAAGGTGGATGTGGTATGTGCTAGATGAGAGATCAGGCCGTGCTCAATCTGCTAACTTTGACATTCCCCAGTGCCTTCCCCGTCTTGAAATCTTGAGCCCTCATCCCCATCAGTGCCTGTAGCTTCCTGCTTTTGACACTTTTGTCAGATTCAAAATGAAATCTCTTCCCTCATGTTTTCTCCGGCAGGTGAATATAAGTCAGGCAAGATTTGAAAGTCATTCATATTTGCTTCAGAAAAAACTAATTATGTTGCTCCAAAACGAACCAAAAGAAATTAGAAATAATAACTTACACAGAAAATGAAAACATTTATTTCACGCTTTCCTCATAATATATAAAATAGCGAATTTGGCGTGCTGTCTGGAGAGTGAGCCGAGGAAAAGGCCAACTCCGAACCCTGACGGTTTGAACCCTAGCGGGGTCAGAATTCTGAGTTGAGCTTGCTCACCGTCTGCCCCCCCCGGAAGGCGTGAATTAAACGTGGAGAATGCGGAGTAGGGGCGTAGGCACGAAAGCAAGATATGGGAGAAGGGAAGCTAGGGTATTTTATAGTGAAGGGAAAAAGATTTGATTGGATGTGTATTAACGAGGAGATGATTAGATGACAGGCTGCCAGACGTGCGGGATTTAATCGTTCTGCGATCCTCTCGAAATGCGTTTTTTGCAAAACGTTCACTAAGTCCATTAAGACTTTTGAATACTAAACTCATGTAAACCCCTGTCCTTCATTCGTCAGGTTGCCTTTACCTTGTCAATAAATGTCTACTTAAGATGTAGCGCTTGCATCTCGTGGAGCTTTTTTATATTATTTTAAGGTCCATTTATTTTACTTTTGTGTAATTTTAGACAGCGCCGGTCCTTTTTTATTGTAATTTTATAGAAAAACATCAGAACATTCTTCAGAATGTCTATTTTTGTGCCCGATCGAATATTTTCATAAAATCTTAATGGTCCTAAAAATAGGTTTAGTTTTTTTATGGCATGCATATTTTTATTTATTTATTTCATTTTTAATGTTATAGCTTTTCTTTCTTTTTTATTTTTTTTAATATTTACACACACACATACGTATATATATATATATATGAGATGAGTTTTTATTTTGTGGTAGATTTAACATGATACCAATATTTAAATGCCTAGATGTGTAGACATTGTAGGTGTTCTATATACAGTGGGTTAGGGAAAGTATTCAGACCCCATAACATTTTTCACTCTTTGTTACATTACAGCCATTTGCTAAAATCATTTAAGTTTTTTTTCCTCATTAATGTACACACAGCACCCCATATTGACAGAAAAGCAGAATTGTTGACATTTTTGCAGATTTCTTAAAAAAAGAAAAACTGAAATATCACATGGTCCTAAGTATCCTAAGTAAGTGTTATGACACTCATATATTTAACTCAGATGCTGTCCATATAACCTGATCATAGTCTCCATAAGCCTTAAATGGAAGATGTTTGGGACGACCAGAACCCTTTCTAGAGCTGGCCGTCCGGCCAAACTGAGCTATCAGGGAAGAAGAGCCTTGGTGAGAGAGGTAAAGAAGAACCCAAAGATCACTGTGGCTGAGCTCCAGAGATGCAGTCAGGAGATGGGAGAAAGTCAACCATCACTGCAGCTCTCCACCACTCGGGGCTTTATGGTAGAGTTGCTCGACGGAAGCCTCTCCTCAGTACAAGACACATGAAAGCCTGCATGGAGTTTGCTAAAAAACACCTGAAGGACTCCAAGATGGTGAGACCCTAAGTTCACAGCTAAAATAATGAAGTAGTGGCTTCACAACAACTCTGTGACTGTTCTTGAATGGCCCAGCCAGAGCCCTGACTTGACCCCAATTGAGCATCTCTGAAGAGACCTAAATATGGCTGTCCACCAACGTTTACCATCCAACCTGACAGAACTGGTCATCTTTTTTGACCACGTGTTGCATCTTTCCCAAACAGACTCATGACTGTACAGTATTCGATCAAAAGGGTGCTAAATACTGAGCGAATACTTAGGACCGTGTGATATTTCAGTTTTTCTCTTTTAATAAATCTGCACAAATGTCAACAATTCTGTGTTTTCTGTCAATATGGGGTGCTGTGTGTACATTAATGGGGGGAAAAAATTAACTTAAATGATTTTAGCAAATGGCTGCAATATAACAAAGAGTTGAAAATTAAAGGGGGTCTGAATACTTTCCTTACCCACTGTATTGTTAACTACCTGTGCTTACCGTGGTGTTTAACCAAATTTGAAGTAACTTGAAAGCCAGTCTTGTATTGGGCGTCATATGACTTTGTGATGTTGTCAATACAGAAATATATCCAGGAGGCCAGGAACCTGGGCACAACTCTCCGCCAACCTAAACTCTCCAACCTGTCACCTTCGGTCATCGCACAGACCAACTGGAAGTTTGTAGAGGGACTGTTAAAGGAATGCAGAAATAAGGTGTGTATGTGTTTTGATCCTCCTCTAGATTTTAACTAATAAAACTAGTTGTAATATTCATCTGGGTGATGCAGATAAACCAGAGTTTAAGCTGTAATTAACCCTGTGTGATCTGTGCATAGACCAAACGCATGCTGGTGGAGAAGATGGGACGGGAAGCGGTGGAGCTGGGCCACGGGGAGGTTAGCATCACTGGGGTGGAGGAAAACACGCTTATTGCCAGCTTGTGTGATCTGCTGGAAAGAATCTGGAGTCACGGTCTGCAGGTCAAACAGGTACAAAGACAACATAGACTGTCGCTTATGAGTCTGATAACGTGTAATATAGTGTGCTTGTTTGACCGGCTTCTTCTCTTTGTGTTTGCCAGGGAAAATCTGCCTTGTGGTCACACCTCTTACATTATCAAGAGAGTAAAGAGAAGAGAGACGCTACTCCAGCAGGCCTCGGCCCGCCAGGTAAAATACTAAGATAAAGTTTAAAACTTCAGATGACAAACTGACTCCAAAAACTCTAGTATTAAATTAAAAACTTGAATTAAGCTTAACTTTAAACTTAAGCTTAAACAAAGATCTAAAATGATTTTTTGCATGTTATTTGCATTTATATTTTAAATATGGACAACAAAATAAGTGTTTTTATTTTACTTCCACTGAAATTGTAGCAGTGCGTTCTGCACCATACCCATTGTTTTCAAATTTTGTAAAAATGAACTGTCTGTTTGGAACAGCCTCCACATCAGATGACAAACATATTTTTTAGGTAGTTCTCTAGGGTTTGGATCAGAGCTTGTATAGTGCTTATGAAGCTGGCTTTTATTGAAAACATGCTGAATAGGTTTGATTTTTC
>JAUMHP010000052.1:23497309-23514928 GCA_032361065.1 Enteromius trimaculatus | reverse complement strand
AAATAGTTTAATTTCAAAAAGTTGATTACAAAATGCACCTGTTTTTTTGGAACGTTTTTGTTGAATAAAATAATTTTATCTTTAAGGATTTATACTTAAAAAAAGTCTAAAAATCTAGTCTCGTTTCGTTCTCGTCTCGTGGGATAAGTGTCTCGTCACACCCCTATGTAAATTTGATACTCTCTACAGCTGTCTATTAAGGCCTAGAAGCTAAAACCCACTTATAGTAAGTTGTTACATTTGCAACACATGCTTTAAGCAGTTGCCCGGTCACAACAGACTGGGTCAGCTGAACAATCAGAGCAGAGTGAGCTTTTCAGAAAGAGCAAGGAACTAAAACATTTCAGGCAGAGGATGAAAAGACATGCGCCAGCAGTCTACAATATAAGACAAATAGTGTTTTTGAACACCAAAAATTAAATTATGAGCTTGTAAATGAGCATAACATGGGCACTTTCAATAAAAAGTGAAAAATAATGGCTGCAACAGTTAAAGCAACAATGCAATGAACAGAACAGCCTACTTGCATAACAACATTAGTCATTTAAAGTTGTATCTAACTTGTTTTGTATCTAAAAATATTTAGATTTTGATTTTTTAACTATTAAAAAAAATGCATGATGAAAAATGTTTAATATACCCTGAAACCTGAAATACACTTTCTTTTAAATAGTTCTACAGTTTATGAAATAAGCATGAAAAATACATTTTGAATTTTTTATTGCTATGACAGTACTAGCCAGAGTGCCGCACTGCATTGCAGTGAGTGTATGGGAAGGGGGGGTTGACTCACATTGCGTGAAGAAAGCACCGAGACGTTTCATGTCGCCACATTATTTCCAGCCTAATTAGCACTAGACCCCTGCTGAGCTGTGCCGTGACATAGCAGTGCAGGAAAGCCTTAGCATGGCATCCCTCTCTTTAGTCATGTCAGCATCTCCTAACTGATAGTGCTAACCGATAAACATGGCATTTCAGTAATAATATTTGTGGAATGAGATTTTTTTTCCTGATGTCAGGAAATACAATGGCATTGGTTAGTACATTAATATTATGACTGTAGGTCTACAAATTCAAATGTAGCTTCAGCAGACTGTAATTTTGAGATGCTTTGAGCCTGGAGGGCATCACTAAACGCTATGATACATTTATGTAATGGAAGGTCAGACAGTGTTGACTACCAGAGGTGGAGTGAAGAGAATGCGTCTGGACGTGGCATGCATGATAGCGGCTGCGAGCGATGACAGCAGGCTGGCTGATGCTCCAGGGAGTCTGTGAACCATTTCTCCTGCCCCCATTTTCTCTTCTGAGCAGCTCCTAAGAGCGCTGGCAAATTCCCACTACACTGAAAGCACGCAGTGGGTTCAGTGAACCTGTGCTCGGCCGGTTACAGCCGTATCTCAGCAAGAGCTCTGTTGATTCTTATAGAGTCACTGTTTAAGGTGCAATCACACCTTGCAGATTTTCTTAGAAGAAGTGCGGTATTTTCAATTGGATAACATGCAATAGGGAAGTCTGTGAGAAAGCTAAAGATTTCCTCACACAGGTTTCGCAACTGGTGCATATTTGCTACACTGACCAACACAAAGCTGTCTGGTTTGAAAGTGATTTTGGTGATAAAGTTAGCATCACCCAACAAACCTTAATTTGTTCATAATGATGATCTTCAAAAATGTACACAACTTCAATGGATTCTGAAGCTTAAACACAATTGGCAGAAGTATAATGCTAAATCTAGACTATGTATGTGACCCTGGACCACAAAACCAGTCCTGAGTAGCATGGGTATATTTGTAACAATAGCCAAAAATACATTTGATGGGTCAAAATGATTTTCTTTTTTGCAAAAAATCATTAGGTCATTAAATAAAGATCACGTTCCATGAAGATATTTAGTACATTTCCTACTGTAAATATATCAAAACGTAATTTTTCATTAGTAATATGCGTCGCAAAGTACTTCGTTTGGACAACTTTAAAGGTGTTTTTCTCAATATTTTGAGTTTTTGCACCCTCAGATTCCAGATTTTCAAACTTTTGTATCTCGGCCAAATATTGTCTGATCCTAACAAGCCATACATTCACGGAAAGCTAATTATTCAGCATACAGATGATGTATGTATGTAGGTCCGGTCACATATGAACTACACCACTGTCACATTACTTCAACATCAACACCTATTTAAAAAAAAATAAAAAATTAGAATAGTTTGAAAGAGCCAAAGAAAACACATGTAGTGGGGATGTTAAAGCAACTAGTAGATGAGTTTACTTGTTCGGGATGATGAGGTTTTATATCCCTGTATAAATTAATCACCACAGCCCTTATATTTCAGGCATTTAACCAAAATAGAACACATTGAGACTAGTATGGTTTAAAGGGAAGCCCCACTCTTCTTATCTTAGAATCTCTAGAGCAAGAAACTCTTCTCTGGCAGTGTTATTAAAAAAGTAAATAACTGACAACCAGACATGATGCGACTAGATACCAGTGACAAGCAATTTGTCTGTCCACAACAGACGTGACAACTAAAAGGAACAACTAAATCTATCACAAATCAATCAGCCACTTAGAAGAGCGTGTGGGCGGGCTTTCTCTGCTAGTGCGCTTCTGTCTTGCATTCAAATTCAAATTAGACCATATGAACATTGTTCAGATTACATACCCAGGGACTGAGACAGTGTTTGTCATTCAAATACTGTAGAGGTCACAGTTTGAACTGTCTTTTCTCCTTTGTGAGGTTGTTTTCAGGATCGTAGTTAAATGCTTTAACAGGGAATATTCCAGCCATGCAAAAACTTGATTCTTTGTGATAAAGGGGAAAAGGTTGTCTATCTTAATTTGTGTCTTAAAGATGAACGGAGGTCTTAAAGGTTTGAAATTATATGAGAGTGTGCAATTAATTACAGAATTGTTTTTTTTTTTTGTGAGAACTCTTTAATTCTAGTCAAAGATTGAAGTCCTGTTATGAATATCCTGTGACTGTACTTCATTGTATGTGATTCTTCAGGCACATCCAGAACATCAGTGAGATCAAGACAGATGTTGGTAAGGCCAGGGCATGGGTGCGTCTCTCCATGGAGAAGAAACTTTTGTCCAGGCACCTGAAGCAACTTCTGTCTGACCACGAGCTCACCAAGTAAGACCTATTGACTAGTTCTTTAGTGACGTAGAGGGCAGTTTTATAAATCAGTTGTACTGTAGACGATCACTTGGATATCAGACAGTTAAAATACAAGAGAGAGAGCAAAGAATAAGGCACCATGAAAAATTAAGATTTTTTTTTAATTATTAATGGGTCTTGATCCATAAAGTGGCTCATCCTCAGTAAAGAATGCTTTGTGGTGTCCTCTTCTGACCTGAAATGCATTTGAACTCATTTCGTTCAGGCTCTTTGCTTATGCACTTAACTTTCAACTGTTTGCTTTAAAGCTTATGGGGCAGTTTCCCGAACAGGGTTTAAGACTAGTCCTAAATTAAAATAAATGTTAAGAGCTGTCTAAACTGGAAAAAGCTTGCACTGAGATATCACAGAATACATTATTGGCATTGTTTGATCTTAAAATGCTCACAGATAATGCACTCCTAAATTAGCAAAGGTCTAGTCCTGGCTTCATCTAATTCCTAAGCGGGAAACCGGCCCTATGTGTTTAGATTTGGACTGTATGGTTTACTGTGTTTGTGTTTCTTTGAAGGAAACTCTATAAGCGCTACGCTTTCCTGCGCTGTGATGATGAGAAGGAGCAGTTCCTCTACCATCTCCTCTCGTTCAACGCCGTGGACTACTTCTGCTTTACCAACGTCTTCACCACAATTAGTAAGACTAAAAACATCTCTCTCTACACCATTAAAGATATAGTCCACCTAAAAATAAAATAGTCATTTTTATTTACTCACTACCGATGTCGATATTTTTTTTTTAAAATCTGGTAACCAAGCAGTTTCAGTTCCTGTTGTATTCCATAAAATGGAAGTGAATTGGAACCAAAACTGTTTGGTTACCAACAAAATATCTTTTAATTTCACGGTAAATTAGTTTAGAATATATATTCTGTATTTTGCATCCTAGGTTATATTCAATATATACTTTTAATATTTGGATTTAAAAAAAATCGATATTATGTACAAAAAATATTATTTTCATATTAGTATAAAAATTGCATGACCTCTGTGAGTATTATGGAGGCATGGGTTTAGTGGTATCTAGTTTAAGGATACTCAATGGCCTAATACAATGTGTGTTAAATAATTTCAATTAGGTTTTTCTTATTAATACAGTATATTATTAGCATAATCATTTTTATACATTGTGGGCCGGTTTCCTGGATAGGGATTAGATTAAGCCAGGACTAGACCGTTGCTAATTTAGGACATTTAAGAATTTTTTTTTACAAAAATGCATTATCTGTGAGCATTTTAAGACCAAACAATTGCAATAATGTATTTTAAGATATCTCAGTGAAAGCTTTTTCCAGTTTTAGACAGCTCTTAACATTTATTTTAAACTAGGACTAGTCTTAAACCCTGTTCGGGAAACTGCCCCTGTATCATGTATATTAAATATATTAAAGTGATACAAAAAAGAGAAAATGTCAATATTTACTCACCCTGATGCTTGCAACACAAAAGGAGATTTTTATTTTTTCTATACATCTTCATGTCTATCTGCAGAAAAAAAATCGTATATGTCCAGGACAGTATGAGGATAAGTAAATTATGAGAGAATTTTCATATTTGGATGGAGAAGCTCTTTAGTTTCAGTATCAAAAACCTCTGCAGTCTGCTTTCCTTCACTTTCCTTGTCCTTGTTTACAGTGATACCATACCATGTGGTCATCATTCCCAGCAAGAAACTAGGTGGCTCCATGTTTACAGCCAACCCCTGGGTGTGTGTCTCAGGGGAACTAGCTGAGACTGGGGTTCTGCAGGTTCCCAAGAACACCCTGGAGATTACGTTTGAGGTGAGCCAATATTTATCAACGCACACATAGTTATGTCTGTTACTCTGGTTTCACTGTGTATTACAGCTGGGTTGAAAATATCGACTTCTCGTTTTTAACCGCTTCTCATTTGGACACACAACTTGAACGAGCCTCCCATAAGATAAATTGCAATAAGCTTTTGCTTTTGTTATTTTTGGTATGAAACAAAGTATCATCTTTCAACTAGTCATCATACTAGTTACTGCACAAAATAACCATCAGGAAGTATGTCAAATTAATCTGTATAATTCAACTGGACGAAAGACGTCAAATAAAACAGGGTCACACAAAATCAGTTACATCAGAAATGGCATTTAGTGAACATAAACGTGATATTTAAGCTAGAAAAGTGAACTCAAAGGAAAATTTTGCTAAATGTATGTAGTATATTACATTTTTATTATGTTTCACTTTGTATGTTTGAACAAGACATTCACTGTTAAAATGTTATATATTTCAATAACAAACAAGATTTAAGATATTTATTTGTCATGTACACAGTTATATAAAGAATATATAACCAGCAGTTTAATGTAAATTATTATTTTTTTATAATAGTTCATATATTTGAATCATTTTTTATTACATAATACATTTTCATTAAAAAAAACCTGCATGTGCAATATGAAAGCCTGATTACAAAAAAATGTCATATCCTGAATCTAATCAGCTACATATGCAAATAAACAGGCACCAAATTGAAAGCCACCAAATGCTAGATATTGACTCCAAAGTGAGTTCCTGTTGCGCTAATCTGTTTGGCCGAGGTTTATTGTATAATTCTCTCTGTACTTTGCACAGTGCCAGAACCTGGGGAAGCTGACCACAGTACAGATGGGCCATGATAACTCAGGACTGTATGCTAAGTGGCTAGTGGAGTGTGTTATGGTCCGCAACGGGATCACAGGGCACACCTACAAGTGAGTTCTAAGATCTGAGTAGCTCCATAACCACATTATTTATTATTATAACCCTCAATTGACTGCCGGGCTCTTGTTGCGTAGGTTTCCATGCGGCCGTTGGCTCGGGAAAGGAGTAGATGATGGCAGCTTGGAGAGGATACTGGTGGGCGAATTGGTGACTAACATGGAGAATGAGGACAGAATGTGCCGGACTCCTCCAATGCAGCAATCCCCTGGGATGATGCGAAGATTTGTCACCATTTCGCCAAACAGCAAACCAAGTGCGTACTTGGAAATCTCATAAAAGTCAAAAGTCATAGATTGTATAACTGCACTGATTGCTGGAGGATATTGCTGTTGTCTCAAACACGTTTACCGTTGTGTGCTCACTAGAGTTAAACACGGGCCAGATCCAGGAAGGGGTGGGAGAGGCGATTAACGGTATCGTCAAACACTTCCATAAGCCAGAAAAAGAGGTAAAGTATTATTTTCTGTGAAATATAATAGTGGAAAGGACAAATATGGATGAAAACAGCACATATAGATGATCTTTGTTGTTTCTTCTGTTGTAGAGAGGAAGCCTAACATTGCTTCTGTGTGGAGAGTATGGTTTAGTATGGGCTCTAGAGCAAGTGTTCCAGCATGGCTTCAAGTCTCCGCGCCTTTTCAAGAACGTCTTCATTTGGGACTTTCTAGGTAACAAATACTGCACTTTCATGAAATATTTTTATTAGAAGCGGCATTTGTTAACTGCTCATATTTATAATTTTGTGCATACAGTAGAATATTTTGGTGATGAACCGCCCACTTAGACTGGCATGTATTACAATGTTTTCTTAAGGATCATATGACACCTGAGTTATGGATGCTGAAAATTCAGCGTTGCCATCAGGAGAATAAATGTTATTTTAAAATAAATTTAAATAGAGAACATTTTTTTCAAATTGTAATAATATTTCACAGTATTACTGTTTATTTATGGAAGGTTGTTTCTGCCACGGAACAAAAAAAAAGATAATTTCCACTTTTTTTAATTAAATTTTTTCACAGATTTTATATAATCATTTATAATTACAACATAAAATCATCATTACAAGATGTTAAGAAGAACACTCCAAATTGTGAAAAAAAAAATCTGAATATTATTTATTAAAATTTATTTTAATAATTATTTATTATCATTTATCAGAAAGCTATTTCATGGTGGAAACCCAAAACAGAATTGTGAAATATAAACTCAGAATTAGTTTTCATTTCTATGATGGAAACAGGCTTACATAGTTTTTGCTTAATTGCTCCCTAAAACAATTATTTTTATAAAGGTTTTGTAAAAATCAGATCTAATCTTGGTATATTGAGAAAATGCATCAGAACTATGGGCGGTTCATAGTTTGAAGCAGAGACTAGGATCTTTCTGTTGACATAAATTATGCCTCAAAATGTTGCAAATTTTCCTAAATCCTTCCATTTCTGTTCCACAGAAAAAGCACAGGTCTACTTTGAGAGTGCAGAGCAGAGTCAGATGACCCAGGATGAGAACTGGCAGATGAGAGTGCGTCATTTCTGCCATTTCATGCGTGCCATCAACAGCACACCCAGAAACATCGGCAAAGACGGGAAGTTTCAGATGCTCGTGTGTCTCGGAGCCAGGTATGCTCATTATTTATACTGAATGGTGAACTATTTGAATTGAGCTTTTGCGGGACGGGAACTTTTAGGCAGCTCACAACCTGACTCTAGAAATTACAATCCAATTAAAATAATGATTCTTAATCTACATTTTTCTCACAAATTAGTGAGATTACTAAGTATTACAATATTTATTTGTGCATTTTTATAAAGGTTTATGAAAGGTTCACAGTTTAGTTTTGGGAGTCCCAAACAACAGGTTAACATGCATGCAAGGTTAGAAAAACTATAATTTTCATATAATATGCATTTATTATTACTTTATTTGTTCAACGACTTGAAAATGATTTGTTCAATGATTCGTTTTTCCAAACCTCTACGGTGATTGGTCGATTTCATTTAAAACAGTGTTTGTGAGTTTTTACTGCTCCAAAAGCGGCACCTAGTGGCAAAGAATGAATTTGAATTTTCATTCAGACTGATGCTAAAACACCAACAATATGCTAATGTTCCATGTTGAGATCTTAACTCATTCTAAGGATTCAAAAATAAATCAAAACAACTGTTACGAATTAACTGAATGAAGCTTCAAAACATACAAGCAAATTAAAATTATTAATCAAATCACTTTTTTTTTTACAACGCATATCCTGTGCAATGTTGCAATGTATTTAGCTTCAAACATGAAACCTTCTGTAGTTTTTATAGTTGTTTGATGGTTTTGTGTGTGTTTATGAAAATATGTTTGTCTCTAATGCACAATTCCATTGCACCTATATGAGAAAAAAACTAATCACAGAACCGATTCAGATTTGTTCAGAATCATTGAAAAAAGATCTATTTTTGCATGTCTATGAGTCACGTATATTGACGCCCGTCTTGGCTTTCTGCTTGCAGAGATCACCTGTTGCACCACTGGATCGCGCTTCTTGCCGAGTGTCCAATCACAGCACAGATGTACGAGGACACGGCGCTCTTAAAGGACCATTCTCTGGTGAACTCTCTGATTCGAGTGCTACAGACATTGCAGGAATTCAACATCACTCTGGAGGCCTCTCTCGTCAAAGGAATTGGGATATAACGCTGTCTGAATATAGAACTAACACAGAGATCAGCGGGACCATGGACTAACTTTTTTTTTTACATGGAGAGACTTGAACAAAAGGACTAAACCTGGCTTACGTTAAAGCTACTGTCATGTTTGCCATATATTAAGTGCAATGAGCCTTTTCAAACGTGTCATAATTTTTATCAACAACGTTACTGACATTCAAATATGTCTTCTATTTTGATCCATACTTTTCACGAAGGTCGAAAACCCCTACCTGTGCTATACCGTTTTATTGAAAGCTCAATATTTTTCGTTGTTGTTGTGGACTGCTGACAATGGCTATATTTAAAAGGAAAACATGTAAGAAAAACTGTTATTATATTTTCAGAGAAGAACAGTGTTATTTTGATATGTGTCAGGTTGCTTGCTCTGTGCTCTAATCTAATCCATACTGTCACATTGCAGAGTTCGAAGCAAATGATGTAGAAGTATGCTTTATAAGTACAACTTGTGGGGAATTCATATTTTTATGATAGAATGAGATAAATGGAACAAGGCTCTCTTTTGTAACAACGCCAGGGACTTGTGTCTCTTCCGTCTAAATGCAAATGAGTTTAAAGGGACAGTTCACCCAGATATAACACTGCCAGTTAAAAGTTTATCTAATTTAATGTTTTTTAAAGAAGTCTCTTATGCTCATCGAGGCTATTTGAATACATTTTAAAAAAGGAATTTATTCCAGTGAAGGCAAAGCTGAAATTTCAGCAGTCACTATTTCAGTTTTCAGTGTCCCATGAACCCTCAGTAATAAGGGTGTACTCTTACTAGGCATGGTTACCGTGAACCGGGCCAGAGTACGATTGTCGCTCCCTCATCTCCCGAGTCCAACTGGACCGTGCTCTGGCACACCTCTTCCAAGCGGGCCTTAGATGGCTAAACGACAACGTTTACGGTTCGGAGCACTCACACTGGTCAAACGAACCGTGCTTTGTGGTCAAACGCACTCAGGCATGGTTCAAACTGCCTGGTGTGAGTACACCCTAATATACTGCTTCTTTGTTCATTTATCAATTATTGGTGATTAAATATTATTAATGGTTCTTTATTTTTTATCAACGTTTTTTGCTGCTAAAGAAACTGTGATGCACTCACTACCATTTATATATACATATATATATATATATATATATATATATATACACTTTTATTCAGAAAAGCAAGGATGCATTCAATTGATCAGAAGTGACAGTGAAGGCATTTTTTACACACAGTATATAGATATATTTCATTTATATTCTGTTGTCATAAACTTTCTATTCATAAAAGAATAGGTTTGCACAAAAATATTAAGCAGCAAAAAATGTTTCTAACATTGATAATAAGAATATATTTTTTATAATTGAGAACCAAAAATTGGTCAGCATTTTACAAAGATTTTTGCAGGATCATGTGATACTGGAGTCTAGAGTAAGGACTAGTGGAAATGAAGCTTTTGCATCACAAAAATAAATTACTTTTAAAAAAAAAAAAAGGATTTCAAACAATTATATTTGTAATGATATTTTACAATACTGCTGTTTTAATTAAATAAATGTTACCTTAGTGAGTATAAGAGATTTAAATCTCTTAAAATATTTAATTTTTCCAAACTTTTGACTGGCAGCCTATGAGTTGGTCATCATTTTACTCATCATCACGCCATTCCAGACACTGCTTCATTTTAAATAATATTACATTCATATAATAATATTACAATAATATAAAATATTCCCACTTTTTTTTCTCTCCCCATACAATGAAAGTGAATGGCAGCCACAACACAAGACATATCTCTTGTCCTGTCCAGTTTCAATAAATGGGAATGGAGCAGCTTGGACTTTGATCTAAATATTTCCCTTTAGATTTTCACATGAGAAAAAGGGTGAACTGTTGTCTTGAGCTTATTGTGATCCCCTAAAATCAAAGATATTAGTGATGCTCAAGCATGTTTTACAAGATGGACTGTAAAAACTAAAAACAATCAATGCAGGAAGAATAACATTTACGTTTCTTCAATCCTTTCAAAGTACCATAACATTCCCCATCTCTTCAGCCCTCAGGTCTCGACTGTGACCAACTATAATGCCATATCTGGAGTAGAATTAATTTGCGGCACAGTTGTTGTGTTTGTGTCCCTGTCCTTAGTTAACCCCGGCATTCCCTCTGTTTCTGCTATGCAATATTTACAGCTCCAAAATTTTGTTATTGAATATTGTTGAAATATATCATTCACCTGTTTTAGAGTGTAGCATAATTTGTAGGACATAACTGGGAGAAGCACATTAAAGGCTGATATATTCATGTGCCAATTTCATCATGACTGTTCTGGTAACTGTTTAAACACAGCTGGCATGAGCATTCTGGGAGGTTTTACTTGTGTTTTATCTCTTGATACATTTATAGACAAAGCAGTGTAATGTAGTGTTAAATATTGAACAACTGTGTACAGTGTATAAAATGTATTAAAGGTGGCGATTCAATGATTATGATGCTTCAGTCCTAAATTTCAAGATGTGTCTGAAAATGGATTGTTTGGACATCAGTACTTTGTTTTTAAGCAAGCTTAAAATATATGGTCACAAACGTGGACTTCTAACATAGGATTATATATATATATATATATATGTGTGTGTGTGTGTGTGTGTGTATAGGTGAATGGTGTTCATGAATGGACTTGCGTGTCAATAACCCATTTTAGGACTAATACCACTTACAAAAGGTATATTGCATTTAACTAAACATACAGAATATAAATACCGCTTACAAAAAGGCGACTGCGTTAAACCATCTCAGTCATATTAAAAGAACATCATCATAAACATCATAGTACATCTTTATCATGCGGTAAAATGCTAATACAATACAAAAAGTAGCGTATTTAAAGCATTCCAGCGACAATATTTTGGGAAAGAGGGTCCATTCACTCACATTCAAGTCACAACAAGACGAACAATACGTGCGAGACGGGACTCTACTCTGTACTTCCCCGGATGCAACATTCTTAAATGGCAAAAGAGCGGAATGCAGTGATTGGTCGAAATAATGTTTAAACTTGGCGTCTACGCTCCTTATATGGTCTTCCTCCGACAAACCCCTTTACTCAATGTTTGTACGCAGGCCCCGCCCCCACCATTCATTTGTGTATGTGTGTGGCCGTAGTAGGGCATGCGCAGTACAGACGGGTAAAACGGACGGAATTCAAAGTTTCTGACGGTAAGTCCTTTGTTATTGTTACGAACTAGCAATACGAATGTAGCATTTCATTTTAATTATACGTACTCTCAGCCCTGGAGTGTGTAGCGTGTTGTGTACGTGATGTTAGTGCTTTTACAGCTCGGTTATTTACATCAACAATGGGGCTTTTCGCGCTTGGATGTGGAGCGTGGCATGGTCGCGTGCTAACGGGCTAGCTGTTATTGTTAATGGGACGCGCGTTTTGGCGCTCTCGCGCTGTGTGAAAGTTTAGACGAACGAGACGGTAGCGGTAAACTGGATTTTTAACTGAAAGGCGATTCATTTGTTGTTTAGATACAACTTCTCCGGCGTTTGGTTTAAGAACGCGTGTAAATGTTAATTTACGACAGACCTCGCTCCGCGTAACGTTACCCTTTTGGTTTCCATAGATGCAAGCATGGTGCGAATGAACTAACGTTAATACAGAATAAACCAGAAAACAAGTGTGTGTCACATTAGGCAAAATTTCTCTTAATAAGTATTTTGTAATATATGAGGTCTTGAGGTGAATGAGTGTCATGTTTGATGTGGTTATTCAGACCTTCTCGCGTTTGCATTGATGCGTCAAGCGCGCTACGTGCGTTGTGTTATCCTTGCAGATCGTCTGAGGGGCGTTTTTGAAAGTGTTATTACCTTAATATTTGTTAAAATATGAGTTTTGGCTTTCCGCGACTCAAACTCTGACAATAGGCGCCTATTTAATTGCACTTTCGATTTTACAACTGCTTCTGCTGACACCACCATCACCCCTTGTCACAATTCCTAAAGGATTGAGCGTAATCACAAACGAATGCAACCAAATGTAAATCATTCAAGAATCCAATAAAGATTTGAAAGGGGGAGAGACGTTTTGTTTTTATTTATTCGCTTGGTCAGATGAAATTCCTGTTTTATGTCGTTTTCCGATTATGGTACAAACTCCATTTATTTTAATTTCTAGGATTTCCAAATTAGGTATTTTAGAGCACACATGCTGCTGTTGTTTACTTTTGTTTGTTTTTTTCCCTCACAAGTCCATGATCGTGTTAAAGGTGTCTGTAGCGAAAGGCTTTTGTCAAACATCAAAAGTAGGTCATTGCAGCAGACGCGACAGATTCAAAGCAAACGCGCGCACGTTTCCAGACGCACGCTTGTGATTCGACATTTTTGCGTAACTTCTACGACATTAAAGAACAGTGTGAAATTATTAAGTGCAAGAGATGCATTCCTGTGACCGCCCCCTTCAATCCCCCACGCAAAACGTGCAGGAGATCTTTGTTTTAACGACGCTCTCCATTCATGTCTAGAGCCCGTCAAGATGTTCGGCTTCCATAAATCCAAGATCTACCGCAGCAACGAAGGCTGTTGTATTTGCAAAACCAAGTCGTCCAGTTCTCGGTTCACGGACAGCAGCAGATATGAGGAAAACTTCAGACTCTGCTTTGGGTGAGTGTTTTCCCCTGACACCGCACGGATTCCAAAAATTCCAAAAGGAATGCTGGTGGAATTTCACAATTTGGAGACTTCATGCGATCAGCCGAGAACCCTTTAGTAAATTATAATATACTGTATAATCCCATTGAGATCCCATTGGGGTTCCAAATAAGAGGAAATTCCATTAAAAATATTTTTGATAACAAGGAACAAAATTGCAGTAAAATGTTTCTATTTTAATTTCTTAATCTGAGTAATCAATTCTGTCCTAGCTAATTCTTTTGTGTGTGTGTGATATGTTTGGTAGTCTGTCAGAGGACCGAGTTGGAGACATCTGCAATGCTTGTGTGCTGCTGGTAAAACGCTGGAAGAAATTACCACATGGATCTAAGAAAAACTGGAACCATGTAAGAGACAATTATGTTGTTTTTTTTAATGAAATTGTTCATTTCCTTACAGCCATTGTGAGAATAATATTTAATATTTATTCCTCCAAGGTGGTGGATGCAAGGGCAGGACCGGGCTTCAAGCTGACCAAACCCAAGAAAGTGAAAAATATTGATGGAAAGAAGAAAAGTAAACTGAAAAAGCTTCATAAATTCAAAAGACAAAGTGAGGTTTTTTTTGTATGTTTTGTTTGTTTTTTAAACACTGTCTGTTCACTTTAATGTGAAACATTTAGTAATTGAGTGTTTTTATATAAATTATCTTTTTTTTTTTTTCATTTCTTTAGTACTTTGTATTAAAGTTAACAAAAAATAGATGGAACTGAAAAATAAAATATAATAAACTAATAAAATTGCACGTTTTGTAATATAAACCTATAAAAGTACAAAACGTATGTGTATACAGTTTATTTTACTTTTTATTTTATGTATGCATGTTTTGATGATTTTTTTTTTTATTCTTTAATTGGTAAAATACTGTAACCGTGCTATGGTTAGAAGTTCCCTTACTATACGAAGTGATAATCTAATCAGACATTTCATGTAATTTTACAGTAAAATAGTTTTTGGAAGTGGAAAAATAGCTTTTGTAGAATGCATATTAATGTTTGCGGTCATGTCTCTACAGATTCAGATGCCCACAGCACCACATCCAGTATGTCTCCCTCTCAGTCTCCGAGTCACAGTAATCAGTCTGATGACGGGTCAGACATTGAGACCAAGCAGAGGCGTCCAAACCCATCAGGGTTCTCCTTTCTCGACCTGTCCTACTGGAAGAGGTATTGCTTTTCTTCTCTTTACTAATGCATGTTAATGGCTAGTTGTTGAGCTAATAAATAACGCTTCCATTCAACATTTCAGGCAAAAGGTGTGCTGTGGGATCGTCTACAAGGGGCGTTTTGGTGAGGTGATCATCGATCCTCGTCTCTTCAAGCCCTGCTGTAACAAGAAGCGTCCAGCTCTGGCAGTCTCCTCAGACTCTCAGATCTCACAAACACATCCTTCCCCTCTTCCAGAGGACATGAAGGAGGCATGGTGATCCAACTAAATGTCTTGTCATAGCTTTGTCTCCAGTGGTAGACTCTGATATCTTCCCTTTGTTAGATTACTGTGTATGAGTTGAGTTTTCCCCTTGCTTTTGTATTTTTTTTTATGACACTTTTGTAAAATGTAATTTTTGTACCTTTTTTTTTTTTTATAAAACAGAAAAGGAGAAAAAAAATTGGGCATTAGGACATATTTATAGTTCTGATTTAGGAAATTAAATGTAATCAATTTTTTTATTATTACTGTAATTATTTTTTGGAGTTACCAGTGTTTTGTAAATATAATCTTATTTTCCGTACCAGTGCACCAAAAGACTTCTATTTGGCATTTAGTTTGACGGGTTACAGATGAATAATGTAAAGTGCTGTATCTAACATTATAGCCGAGGCATTAATGAGATGGGTGTACTTTTAAGCAAATACAATATTTTACTCAGTCTTGCAGTCTTCTGCTCTGACTCAAGTTCAACTGTGGTCTGTTAAATCACACACATGCATTTATTGACAAGGATTCTTGGGCACAATATTTCACAATGTGAATTCACCTCAGCTTTTGGTCTGTAATATGGACACGCGCTTGTAAAATCTTTTCCTTCTGGTTTGGCATAAAGATGTTGCTCAATATTTAAAAACGGTTACGGGTTTGTAAATGTTTTTAAAACCAAGATGCAAAAAATACATTATCTCAGAGTATTTAAACGGTTATCATTTAAACAATAGCATATGAAAGCATGCAGTATGTATTTGTAGGCATGATCAGTTTTATGACTGTTGGTGGTGTTTGTATTTTATTTTATTGTTGTATGAGAGTGTTATAATACAGAAAGCAAGAGATATTACTGATTGAATTTCCGACCAGGCTTTACACTGTGTTTTTTACCACGTTTTTTTCGTGTTTCAATATTGTACACTAAAGGTAATCGAAGATGCAATTGTACAGTCTTTCAGCCTTGATGTATTGACTGCAGCCTTTTGTATGATTTTTTTTTTTCTTTGCAGTTGGGAATAATTGATAGATGACAGCATTGCCTGTTTTTGGGGAAACAAAAAAAGATCAGTTTAGGCTCTAATGTTCAGCAATATTGTGGCATTTGGAGGTTCAAGATTTTGGTGGTTTCAGTGTATTATTTGAATGTTTGTTTTTATTCACCAGCAATACTTCAGTCAGCGTTACTGTTGACTTCATGCTCTTGTTCTTAAAATGCATGAGAGCAAACACAAGATGTCGATAAATTTCAGGGAAAAATGTTTTTAACTATTAATGTGGCACATTCTCAGTCAATGTGCCTTACCAGAGATTTAGCTGATCATTTCATTACGTTAATTTGTCATTTTTAACTTATGCTATTTATTCAAAGCTGTCTGTACAATTAATGCTGTAAAGAAGTTTTTGTGCACTTTCTTTTTTATACTTTTTGTAATATTACCATTGATAAAATATTTGTATCTCAATTTTCCTCACATTGGTATTTTCATAAAATTTTTAAAGTAAATGTTTGTCTTTTTGTGTTTTTTGGTATAGCGTTGTCTCTCTCTTTATTATATATAATCGGGAGTTGAAAAAGTAGTGAAAAGGATTTAATTTTTCTAATAAGGACGTTTCCTGTTATGAATTGTGTTTTCTGAACACTAGGTGGCGCCAAACTTGCATCTCTGAATGCACATTAACTCATAAACTACCAGTCAAACGTTACCCTACCAGAAAGATTTCTAATAAATATATAAATGTTTCTTATGTTCACCAAGGCTGTATTTATTTGATCAAAAATACAGAAAACTAACATATAAAGCAGTGTATTTTATTGTATAAAGTACATTTACTGTAAATTCTCCATTTACTGTATATGTGTGGTACTGTATCATTGCACTTCATATTATTTTTGTAATATACTATCAGTTTTTCTCATACCTGATGTTAGAACAATTTTGGATTTATTTCATAGCATTTGCATAACATGCTTTACACAGAGCGGTCTCTTAACTGTAAGGAGGAAGTTGATAGAGGCTATGAAAAGATTACAAAGGGCACATCGTCACATAGAAATAAATATTCCCCTAATACTTTATGCAGATGCACTTTAGTGCTGCTCCCTCACAGACCCCAGTTAGAAAACCACAAAGCTCCAAATGAGTAAAATAATAATACTAAAGAACTAGACTGAAGATTTGGTGTAGAATGGAAGGTCCACCTTTAAACTCCACTTTGTGACGAGACCGAAGAGCTGTTGGTTATCTTGTAGTCACAATCTCGTCATTACTGTTGAAGCTGACCTGAATGGTGCCTTTTGATGAGCTGTGTTCCTCTTTCCGTGCTTGACATGTGAGAGCCAAAAACCACAAGAAAATAAAGAGACCTACAAGATGAAATGGACAATATTATTGTCAGATATGCTTTAGCTATCATAGCAAATTTTGAAAATTCAAATCAAAAAAGCAAACAGTATGCACCTAAATGTGATTAAATCAATAAAAATATGTCAACATTTATTTTATGCATGTTTAGTCAAGGACGTGCTTAATTATTAAAAATATTAGTTTTCTTAGAATAACACTGCTTATAGGGTTAAATGTTTGAGCTTCAAACATAAACCTGTGGGGGGAAAAAATCATTATTATTTTATATTATTTATTCTATTTATTTATTTTTTATTATATATAATTTGTTTAGTTAAACGTCTTCACTAAATTATTTATTAATGTGTAACACATCTAAACAGGAATAGTGTGCTCTTAATAAATTTATATAAACCGTTTTAATCACTGATCTATATATAATGACTGGATCGCTCATTGAGTTCCAAACTGCCGTCAGGCAGTGAAGCCACCGGAAGTGTTCGATCCGCCATCTTACTATTCCCTACCGACAGAGGGCTCTA
>JAUMHP010000052.1:23467803-23489506 GCA_032361065.1 Enteromius trimaculatus | reverse complement strand
ATTCAAAATCAGCATTCTAAATCTAAGATTGCAATCTAAATTTAATAATTACTTAAAAATGGAGTCAGATTAAAACGGGGAAATCTCAAAGAGTAAACATAAGATTAAACGGAGAACTTAAGAATTAACAAATTCTAAATTAAACTTAAAACCCAAATTGTAACTTAAACTCAAAGAACAAAACTTAGAAATTCCTAGGAGCTTCCCTCTACAGCAGGTTGGAAGGCTGAAACACGTATCCGCCCAAAAAGGCGGACCTTACAGCTATGTGATGGATTCTATTGGCAGGACTTTAAATCTCATTGGAAAAATGATCAAAACACACTGTTAACCATTTGAATGCCTGTGATGGTTTCTATTAGGCTTCTATTATTTTATTTTTAGCAGAGGAACAGATATGTAGCCTACAGACAGTATTTCAGTGAAAAGACAAGCACTCATAGATGGTATCAATTAGTGGAAATAGGTCGTTTTTCACAAGGTGTGACGTAGAGCTAACCCTTGGTGTTCTAGATAGGCTACGGGGGTTTTTAATATGTACATGAAAAAAACAGGCTGCGGGGGCGGGAGAGGGCCGTATCTTACGTTACTTTATTCTGAACTATTTCCTGTGTTTATTCACGAGTAAGAGCTTGTTTAACCCAATCACTGCACTGTAGTATACATATCTGCTGCATCATGCATAAGATACTGCTTCTTCCCTCAGTGTGACACGTTTCAACGTAAGTACACATATCTCGGTGCAACAATAAAAATGTATTGTTTGCGCTTCCTTGTACGACGCGACCAGAATTGAAGGATTGTTCACAACCCTCAAAATATTTTATGTTTACAACAGCTGTGTCTCTGGAAATGACAGGAAAATGACACTGACCTGTACCATTTTTATCAAGGTGCCAGTAGACACACATTCCATTTTCACTCTGCAATAATTAAAAAAGCACACTTTTACAGAAGTGAAAATCAGTGTGTCACATTATAGTAGGATGTAAAAGAATCTGACCTGATTGGTGTTTATGAATCTTAGCTGAACAGGCTGTGAGAGATTGTTAACTTCTTTTACACCAAGCCAAACTCCCAACACATACTGCCCATGCAGTATTGGGTCTGACTGATTTGGGTCATTTCCCTTCTGTCAACACCACAATTACACATGAGCCGAAGGAGAAACCACAGGTTGATGAGAGACAGACAGACAGACAGACAGACAGACAGTGTACCTTGATGTCCGAACTACTGCTGACTCTGAAGAAAGTCTCGTTGAGAAGAGACACAATCAGATTCACTTCTGTATCATTTCCCCCCCCCAGTCTTTTTCTGCTCATTTGTAATGCTTCGTTGGAAATGTTGACTATATATCCTTTTTCTGTATCCAGTGTTGCCTGCTAAATCAAAGGTGAAGGCACAATCCAGTATGTTACCTAACTGAACTTCCTGTATTAGTAAAAACCAAGTCCATGTCACTTTATAACTCTTGTTTATTGTCTTGACTAAACACTATTACTGCTGTTAGATGTTTCTCAATCAGACCATTGTCTAATTAGTAATAATATGTATTATTATTAATTAATAACTGATTATTATTACTATTTATATGATGGTGCTATTCAAACATGGACTTTGAAGAAATGTCTGTTGAATCATGATTGAGAAGCATTGATATTTATTCTCACCTTTGAAGAGGAAATTCTTCGGAAGAAATAGTTTGGTATAAAGAAACGGGTTCGCTGAGGAAGGCATTGTCTCATGTTCTGTTCTATACACCTGTCGAAAAATATACTTAGACATTTAAACACTGAAAATGTAAAGTATTCTGTTAATAAAAAATTATTTCTCATATCAAACATTTCAAAATGTTACAATATTTGTGGATAAAATAGCTTACCCTGGAACATCTGTTGCTAATGAACAATTGTCTGTAACCTGATGACATGGCATACCCATACCTATCAAATATTCACAAGGCTTTATTAAAAAAAAATTGTTATTTTGTCAAACATGATTTGAATCAAAATTTCTGTATTCTGACTCACCTAGCCCAGTCCTTATTTTGGAAGAAAATATCCAAAAAACAACACACAATAAGCTCCTCATGTCTGTTCTTGATTGCACTATTCCTCTAGTGCTTGTGGCATCTGTTAACTAACTGAAAAGCAGATATCATGTGATAGCTGTGGTTTCCTGTCTGGTCTTGACATCATTTTAGAAAGAACTGTGACACATTTAACAAGAAGATTTTTACTTGCCAATATGAAACATACATGATGTTGTGGTGAAAAAAATACAGACATTTAAATGAACATATTTAAAATGGTGTTATTGTAACATGTTTGCGGTAGACTCAGACACACATTTCAGACTGATAGATTTATTATTAAATTATTTTTACAATTCAAAAACACTAATAACAGTGCAACTGTGCGTTTATCATAATTATTTACAAATCGCAGCTTTTAATATTATTTAAATAAGTTTGAGATTAGATTTGTTAGATTATAGATACAGTTTTAGCATGTCTACAGCTACAAAGAGGATATTGCACTCAAGTACACAAAATGTACTCTTGCAAAAAAAAAGAAATGAAAAAACCTGAAACCTGAAAAGCTTATGATGAAACAATCTCAAGGCCAACATTTTTTTTTGTTTGTCTGTTGTGTAAGTGTCATTTTCTGTGGGTTAAAGATGTCTTGTAAAATCATGTCATGAAGTTTTAGTAAGAAAACTGAATGAGAGGATCTTATTTGGAGCTTTCCAGAGTGGATTTAGTCTTGGAATGAGGTGTTTGTGCTCTGTTTTTCCTCGCTGTACCACACATCCACACAAAGATGTAAAACCCTGTAAACAGAGAAACACAATGCTTCAATCCTCCTTTTTTTATTTAAAAAAAAATTTCAATTCTACTTTTCTGTATAGTCTTCACGTCACTGTTCTCATCTACTTCTTCCACTTTAACTTAACAAGGAAACAAAGAAGCCAACCTGTTGTATTTCACATCCTCCTAGACTTGAGCTGTGACAACATAATAACCCTTGTTTTGACCCTAACTGTATTTTGGTTGCAGAAAAAAATGCTTGTTTCACATAGTCACGCTTTGCTTGTGATGTGACCAATATTCACTCCTCATTTTTTCCACTCTCTTGTTCATCTAACCAGAACAAACCACCATAGAAAATCACATCACTTGATCTTTCAGTCAATGACATGATGGTCGTAACTTGAACACACCTCTTTTATGACGAGAATTACAATTTGGTATTCTTTGGGGGAGCACAAAGTCAAAAATGTCAGGGTGATTCAACGATATAATGATGAAAAAGCCTCATTAAAATAATGAAGCTCTGGAAAAGATGAAGGAATATTTAAGCCAAAATATTTAGACCAAGTCATATGTTTTAACAAGATAATGTGGTAAATAATAAAACTCTTCAAAGTCTCTCCAAAGACTTTTCATAGTCATGAATTTATAATAGATTAAATTACTTACAAAAAAACCCCAAATCTTACATTTTTTTTATGTGTACTCTCTCGTTTATTTAAGATGCGAGTTGTAACATTGTACCACATGTCATTTTTGAGTCGTTGAACAAAAAACATTTGAAATCAACAAGAATATTGGCATGGGTACAACCCTATGTGCAACTCCCTTATTATGACCTATATTGATGTTTTAAAGGGAAGCACCCTGCAATGTGTGGACTGTTTTAATTTACTCCGATCTCACGGTACTTAAAACATATTTTACTAGGTGTAATTCGTACAAATGACCACACCTAACCTCACCCTAAACCTACCCATTATTGTAAAATCATGATTTTTAGTGCATACACCTTTTATGAGCATGTGCACTCTCTGGGTTCGAACCCATGACCACATGATCACGTCTCCTCTAAAAACGCAAATGTAGTATACGCTCTGATGGGTCGTGTTTCAGGGATTCGAACGGACCACCTATAAGGGCGTCTAGGTCAGGACACGTGTTTTATCATTCTAGTGTCACATTAAACCACATTTTCTCTTTTGTACCCCGAGTAAACCTACCTTGCATTGTGTTTAAGATGCAGAACAGGTAGAGTATGGGGTAGTTGGTATATCCAGAGCCGAAGAAGGCCAAACCCCACGTTGTACCCACCAGACACATGAGGCCCAAAACTGTGCCAGCATCCTTCCAAACTGGCATCTTGTCATGCCGGTTGCCCACATGTCGTAGCTTAAAGATCTGTCTGGACACTGTGATTAGGATTGCTAAATTGAACAGGAATATGATGGAGAAGTAGACAATGTTCACGCCATACAGGACGCGAATGTCTTGGATCCAGCAACTGTAACCAATGAAGGTTTGACATTGTGAGCAGACTGTACTTCATTCGTGCATTTGACATATATAACTTAACTACATTTATCTGTATCTAATGCAAAGTTATAATGTAAAGACTTACATTTGATTTGTTGAATTCGTGTCAGAAAATGTAATATTGGTTATACCATAAATGCTATTAACCGACAACAAGCCTCCAACAATAACAGCAGGCACTCCTGTCAAGACGACAAGATCACAGGATGAAACACCACATTTCAAAGCTCAGTTTTCCTTACATGTTATGTTTGTTTAGTTTCTTCACACGTGTCAATATATATTTATATATATATGTATTTCACGCTTCCTCAGTGATAAATAATAGCATGTTTGGCGAGCTTTCGGGGACGAGCCCTAGTAACGAGTGAACCCCGAGCCCTAGTAACGAGAGCCCTAGATGAGGGCATGGCTCGGAGTCCAGCTCGAACCCTGCGTGTCCCCCATGGAAGGAGCGAACGGTGGAGAAGTGGAGGTGGAGGGAAATGCAAAAACGAGATATGGAAGGGACGGGAACAGGCCTATTTATAGTGAAGAGATAGTGACTGAATTGGCTTATGATGGGGGCGGCACTGATTGAAAGATTGGTAACAGCTGAATTGAGTTTTGTGCGCACTTTCTTTCCGAAATTGGTTTGCAACTACATATATATATATATATTTTTTTTGATCACATATATTTTCTTTAAACACTGTCATTTATTACTTCCAAAAGTGTATGTTGTTTAAACAATTTTTTTTTTTCTAGATTTGTCCATTGCGTAGGCAACACTGGACTGATATTCACTGTAAAAAAAAAAAAAAAAGCTTGCACATGTGAATAAATGATGACAAAATGTTTATTTTTGGGAATTAAAGCAAAAAGTGAAAGCATAAGACCTTCATCTTCAGAACACAAATTGAGATATTTTTGATGACATCAGAGAGCCATCTGACTCTCCATAGACAGCAATACAACTGAAACAATCCCAGATCCAGAATCAGAATAAAAACATTAAAACAGTTCATGTGACATGAGTGGATCAATTTCACCTTTGTAATGCTAAGAGAATACTTTTTTGTGCGACAAAAACAAAAATGATATAATTGACTCTTTTACCGTGCTTTACATCTTCTGCCATTTTAGACAGTATCACAATGCAGCGCATACGCAAGCTTTAACATATTTGAGGTAATCAGCACATGCATGTGCATAATCTGCGACTCTTTACACCTAGTGGAAAGCGTACACTTACACGGTAATATTCTCTAAAATGGCAGAAGACGTGAGTCATATGAGAGGAATGGTTGAATATATGATGTTATTTTTGTTTTGTCTTTGCATGGACTTTTTTATCAACATATTTACTATGTTTCTGGATCTGGGATCATTTCAGTTGTGTTGCTGTCTATAGAGGGACAGATGGCTCTCTGCTATCATCAGAAATATCTGAATTTGTTTTATGAAGACGAAAAAAGGTCTTACAGGTTTGGAATGACATGAGGGTGAGTGATTAATGACAGAATTTAAATTTTTGGGTGAACTAACTCTTTAATTATAGAATTTGCTAATAAAAAACCCACAGGAGATGTCTGGATAGCTTTTGTGTATTGTGATGTTTAGCAGCTTTTTGGACTCTGATTCTCATGAAAACCATTCACTGCCGAAGATAAAGTAATGTAAGGCTTAATTTCTCCAAATCTAATCTAATAAACAACAAAACTCATCCACATCTTGGATGCCCTGAGTTTATGAAAATTAAAGCATATTTTACTCATCCTAGGTGTATATGACTTTGTTCTTTCAGACAAACACAGTTTACGATAAAAAAAAAAAACTATCTTGGCTCTTCCAAGCTTGGTAATAGCAGCCATTATTTTGAATCTCCATAAATTAAAAAAAAAAAAATGTTTCCTTATTTTTCGCACAAGACCGCTGAGGTTTTGGGATTCTAATTTTCGTCATCATGTAAAGCATCCCTTTAATGCATTATGTGTGTCTATTTTAGCTGCTGTGGATTTGTAGATTTTTATGCTGCTCTCTGGTTTTCTTTTTTTTATACTCACCCCATCCGATTAGAGACAGCTTGGCCATGTAATGTCTGATGTAAATGTTGAAGACTCTGATGAGTAGAAGGTAGAGGTGCAGGGCTTCAATAGCCATCCAGGTGAAAGAACACAGCAGGCTGTAGTGTATCATCACAGCAATAAACACACACACTTCCTTCATAGTCCATGTAGCGGCCCACTCGCTGAGCAGGAAGCTCGTGTTGAGGAAAAACAGAGCACCGCTCAGAGACACGTGAATGCTGCTGGACACTTGTGCTCTTGCATTCCTATGAAACACATTTAAATGGCATTTTTTTCTTTCATTCAAGTTTTTGCCACCCACTGTTCATTCTTTAATGTAAATATATATGCATATTTTGGGATAAGTGTAAAGAATAATGAGAATTTATATGAAAAGAAAGAATAGCACCTGTTGAAAATGAACGACAAGAAAGAGAAAGCAGAAAAGACTGCAGACAGACTACAGCCTACGTAGCTGATGTACGACAAGATTTCCCATTGCTGGTCATCAATGTTATTCACTTCAACCTATTCAGAGTGTATAGAGGGAAGGTGGTATTGAAGGGGTGAATCAGAGGGATTTTTGCTACCTCAGTAATGGTCTGAATCAATGGCCCAGTACTCACCAGAAGCACAGCAAAAGGGGTCATGTGGTCGCAGGAGCACTCCACAACAGTATCATTGATCTGAGTAGTGTTACAGCCATCTGTTTTCCAGCTGTTGTTTCCTATTTCATATTATTAATACAGTAATGCACACAACATATTTTCAGTCAACGTTGACCACTTTTATGGCACTTTCACAGAATTATTGTCTTTTCTGTAGCTTGACAAACCATTGAAAGCACTATAAAATATACATTTACTTAAACGCATCGGAAATGCATTTGTGTTATGCCAAGTATGCTCAAATCATCATATTTGCATGATTAAAAATACTGTGCAATTGTACTTTTGCTATACTAAACGTTAAGGCCTGGTTTCACAGACAGGGCTTAGCCAAAGTCAGGATTAGGCTTTTATTAGAACGTTATCCCCCAGTTTCACAGACTGTTTTAAGCCTAGTCCTAGACTAAATGTAAATCTAAGCTGTTTCAACTGAAATAAACCTGTGCTGACTGATCTTAAAACATGTCAGTGTCTTTGTTTTGTCTTAAGATGCACACAAGTATTGTTTTTTTCTAAAGCACATTTATAAAAATTACTTAAATG
The DNA here is from genome assembly GCA_032361065.1 of Enteromius trimaculatus. NCBI lineage: Eukaryota > Metazoa > Chordata > Actinopteri > Cypriniformes > Cyprinidae > Enteromius > Enteromius trimaculatus. The sequence goes on along the minus strand of JAUMHP010000052.1, from coordinate 23,481,896 downwards.
TCCTAATCCTGGTTTAGACTAAGCCCTGTTTGTGAAACTGAGCCTATATTTTATTAGAATTTATAATTAGAACAATTTAGTTGTTTTTAAAAACGTCTTAGAAAAAATAATTACTGGTGTGCATCTTAAGACAAAAGAAATGCACTGTCGTGTTTTAAGACCGGTTCCTATACCCACCTGTTTCATCATAGTACTGACAGGAATATATGTAGTTTTTCTATGAAACAGAACTAATTAATTATTACACATTATTTCAATATTTTGATCAATCATTTTGAGAACATTTGAAAAGCTATGCTTACGGTCGAGTGGTTTGTGTAATTATTCACTTGGAAATATATTTTAAGTGGATTGGACAAATTCACAATCTTACGTCCAATAACTTCAACACGTATGACATCAGACATTATAGAGGAATTTCTCATCTGAAAATACATAACCAGGCAACATGTAGGTTAATACAATAAAGACTGAAAGGGTTAAGAAGAGTTTAAACAGTTTTATGAAACAGAACAACAAAATGAAAAACTTTACGTTAAACTGCCGATTGGAACCGTAAGTAACTATTCCAACTTTCTTCTCGGCTGCAGGGACATTTTGGAAAGCCTCCACTGGGATCAATATCTGTACTGTCCGAGTTTTATTAGACACCTTAAAATGAAAGGTATTAAGTAATTTGCTTGTATATATTATATTTTTGACCTTTAACAGTGTCAAAACCTGAAGCTGCAAACTGTTACATGTGATATTTTATAATTATGTAATCTTTTGGACCTTTGGAAGAATAGTCTTACTTTTGGAGCGGTGATTGGTACAAAACCTTCTGTTAATTTCATCTCAACCACAGTCAAAGCGAAATCTCTCAAATTGTAGTGATTCGAATGATTTGTCATTTCCATAATGCTGTGTATGCAATCTGTCTGTGCGCTGCATTATGATGTCATTAACAGTAATATAATTAAATCAAAATAAAATACATGCAGTTTGTTTAGATCTTAAATGTAAGATAGGTACCTGTTGTAGGGTGTCAAAGTTACTTCACTTTGTAGCACTTCAGGACAGTCTCTAAGACTTGAACATTTACTTGATTGCTTATTCTCTGGGTTACAAAAAGCTGTGAGGTTGTCCAATTGTGCTTTATAATCATACTTCAATTCTGGATGTGTATCTGAATGAAAATGTAATGTAAGTAATCAGACACTTTTTGTCTTTTTCCACACATAGGCCTGTTTGACATTCTACTATTTAAATTCACACATTTTTAAATCACAAAGAAAAACTTAATTTTAATGTTTATTTTATAAATTGGACAAATTAACTAATAATAACATAACAAGGACAGGAACAGGAAGGACCAAATAAGGGCAAGGAGGACACATGGGGAAGAAAACACAACACAGAAGTCCAGGGGCATGACACAATGATGACTGTGCACCTAGCCGCAATATTTAAATAATTACATTTTTTTAAATAAGTCTAATACACCAAATTTGTAAAATAGTATTACATGTAAATGTTTTCATTTAAATATATTTAATGCAGTTTTATTTCACGGCAAAGCTGATTTTTCTTCAGTGACACATGGATCATTTTCAGAAATCATTTTAATATTCTGATTTACTGCTTAACAAACAATAATAAATTATTGTTTGTGCTCAATCATTGACAATTTATTACTATTATTAATGGTGAAAAGATTACTTGTTGGAACCTACATGTGAAAACCCCGATTAATTTTTAGGCTTCATTGATGAATAGAAATAGAAAAAAAAATAAATGAATTCATTTCTCTAAATGAAAGTATATATATTTTCAAATATCACTTACTCCAAACTTTTGAATGGTATCACGGCTGCCGCAATAATATGATACGATTTTTTCAACAATGATAATAATAATGGGAAATGTTTCTTGAACAGCAAATTTGTATATTATAATGATTTATGAAGGATCATTTGAAACTAATGACTGGAGTAATGATGTTGAAAATTCACATCACAGGAGTAAGTGACATGTTATAATATATTACAACAAAAACATTCTTTTAAATATAATATTTCACAAAATGATTGTTTTATTTCTAATCACTCAATGTAGCCTTGGTCAGCCCAAACTCAAGGCAATTCATACATATTTTACAAGATTCATTCATACAAATACATACGATTTTTGTTAAATTGCATATTTCGTAAAAACCTACCCATCACTGGGGTTTAGACAAATCATTCGAAATTGAAAGAATGAGTTCGTACAAATTTTAATTAATTTAATTTAATTTTAACAAGATTTTAAGTACGAGTCTAACAATATATAGTTGTATATAGTCTGATTTGAGGAGGGTTTTAGGAACTTACTGTCCTTGCTTGGTTCTGGACTGGCTTGGTTATTAGAACGTGTGTTAGTTGTCTTTGATTCTCCATTTACTCCATGGATCACGATCAGAAGTAGAAGGATTGTCATCTCATCTCTTGAAACAATTTCGAATACAGACAAAAATTTAATCTAATACAAAAAGACAAACAGATTACAACATATTTAATACACAATAAACAAGGCATATTATTCAAAATGTTTAATTTTTCTCATTGTTAAAATAGTTTATAATTAATACATAAATAAAACATACTGTATGTAGGTTTAATATATGTAGAATCCAATAAATGTTGAGAGTTATTTAAATAGATCTGTTTAAATACATATATAACCTGGTTGTGGTCTTTATTTTCTTACCTGACTGTTTTTCTAGTCGTTAAGGATGAAGTTGTGGCAGTACTGTGGAAACTTCACAGTTCACGCAACGAGAAATGAAGAACCAAACTCAAATTTTGTGGCTTTGGCCACACTCACTGAGCTCCGCTGTTAATGGAACACAATAGCAAGCCTTTTCTTCGCATTTGGCTTTCAGCAATATAATTAACACACATATACACATACTGTTCATATCTGCATGCAAAGGGAAACATCACAATGATTTTACTTTTTGAAGTCACATTAACTGACATGATGTAATTAAATATAATATGATAGGATAGGATACGACCACATCCTACAGCACTACTGCTTCTTACTGCCACTGTCTGATCATATTCCCTAAAATTGTGCTCATTTTGGGATTATTTTACATCATTACAATCATTCAAGTCTTTATCTCTGGTAAGCAAAACACAATGGTAAAGCAAAACTTGAAAATAAAACTTTAATACTTGGTATTATCATGATGCTACGTTTCCAAAGTGTCCAAAAAATGCTAATAAAATTCTCTCTAAACAACTCTTCTATACAAGCATATATATCTTTTGTGAAGATGATAAGAACATATGATCCTCACAAAGACTTGATTTGAATAAATGAGGTCACTGACGGAAAGAGCAAACTATTATTTGACTCACTGTGGAAAACCTGATAGCACATTTTGAAAAAAAACAAAAAACAAAAATATTTGAGAACATTTGACAAAAGGTATTTAGAAAATGTTGACAATTTTAATTCATGCTATAGGAATAAAGTGTGTTTAGTAGAGATAACCATTTTGTGTTACATAAAATAAATGTGGTATTTACACTACTCCAGGTAGGGTAAAAAAAAAATTATTAATAGGGGCAGTCATGGTCTATGACATTTCATGTAAACAATTACAAAATATTCTAATAATTGCAATGAAATTATCACAGCAATTAAGTAAATTTAAGACATACCAACCTGACAGGGTTAAACTAAATTATATTTCATTGTAATTACTGCTTAGTTAAACAAGAGATGATTTGTCAGTGTCTTCCCATTAACAGTTTAACTCATCTGTGTGTGTCTAGATGTTGTTGCTGTACTTCCGTGTGTTTGAACAAAGGGGTTTGAAAAGAGCCTTCATTTGTTTGCGTAGACGGATGTTAGAAAGCACTCTAATCTGACAGCTCTGGACACTCTACCGCTCTCAGCACACAGTCAATTATCCTCTTATCTCAGACATTCAGTGCAGTCCTTTAATACAGCTGTCTAAAACACAAGACAGTTCAAATAGACTGAGCTTTTTAGAGGCAGGAGCGAACACAAGACAGACGCCCTGGTAATGACAAGTACAGGACTCTGAAGAATGCGGGCTGTGAGAGTTTCAGTGTACAAACTTTACACAAATATATGTAAATGACTCCACTGTTAAAAGCGAACGTCACATTTCAAAGGAATATTTCATGTCAAGAGTTACCTTTTTTATTTCATTTCATTAGCTTTGTAGAATTACTTTCTTGTCCATTTGTATTAAACTGGCGTTTGAACTAAAACACGAAATGCTTTTCAAAAATATCTAGAGCACTCTGTAATTATCAAAAACAGAGACTAGCTACTACTACAACTACAAAAAAAAAAAAAAATGTAATAAAAAAAATACAACTTTTAGCCCTATTCAGCATAGCATTGTTCTCCTAATTTTCATAATTTCCAAGACAAGGCTGTTGGCGTATTATTTAGTGTGTTGTGCATAACATAATTACATATGTTTCTGTAATATGAACATTGACAGTTTTTTATTTATTTATTTCTTTGGACATAAATTGGATATAAAAAACTCATAATAGATGCTAGAACATTGTTTGACTGCTCCTCTGGGCAGATAAACATGGTTCTGAACATCTTTAAAGAGTGGAAAGATAAATGTATATCCATTACTTTGATTTTACAATCAGTGATCTTCTGTTTTTCTAGTTTGTTGTGATAAATGAACTAATAAAGGCGCTTGAAAAACAAAACCAACAAGTCCATAAACACACCTGCTCTTGGTGCTTTAAAGATGTTAGAGAACTTAATAGATGCAAAACATTTTAATTTCAAGGTTGAATTTTAAAAAAGAGATTTGCGTTTAGAAAATGTACACTAATGGATGTAACCTAACAGAAAAATAAGGTCTACAAAATAAGTATGCCTAACATTTTAAGTTTAGATTCATTAAATCCAGAAATTATGATTATATGTAACAATAATAAATAAAAAAAAAGATTTATATGAGGTTTGAAAAAATCAAGAATGTCACATCAAGAATAGGTTTTTGGTTTCTTTAAACATAGGTATCATCTTCACAGTACTCACATGCCACACATTATGCATTACATTTTAATGTAAAGTTTAATTCAATTTTCATTTAGAAGTTAAGTCAACGTTACCTGAACTCCTTTATCAGCTTGTCCTCAAGTTTAGCTTGTGCAGAAGCGCATCACTAAGTTATGCAGCCTATAAAGAGTTATTGAAATAATCCTGTAGGAGACGCTGTCACACTATCTGATCATGGGAAACTATCTCATTCTAGTGGTCATAGAAGCAAAACAACGATTGTCTCTCAATCACAATAACTTTGAGAAAGCAATTTTTATTTATTTTACATGTTTTATGTTTTAATTTGCATTGTGTAGATAAATAAATAATATATATTCAATAGTTTTACTTATGAGTATGAGCTTAACCAGAGCATATGCCATTTCTGAATGCCTGGCCCATAGTTTTAGCCTACAGAAATGCATTTTCCTAAGTAACAACTAAGCGCATGCGTGTAAATTTTTAATTACAGTGCTCATAAGTACCGCAAAGAAAAAATAACATGGCGCTTTGTGTCAGGACATATGTCCAGACTGGAGGTGGCACTGGACACTTCGCTGGTGTCCGTCTTGGGCCCCTCCTCCAGCAGCTTCAGCGGGACACGCCGCAGGACTCAGCACAAAGTCCGAGTCACTCGCTGCACACACGAGGAGCGTCACAACAAGCCCCGGCGACCTGGAACCCGCCCAAGAACACCGAGGAAAAACGTGGATTTGATCGAGAAGAAACTGTCGTATTAAATCTTTACAAGCGGGGCGGTGATCCAAGACAGGTGTCGGAGCGCGTCGCAGTCATCTGATAATCATTTGTGCGCTCTTATGTTGTGGTTACTGCGGGAGTGCGACTTTCTGACCCAAGAAACGCAAATCTCTGTTGCAGCAACACCAGCCTTTATTCACGCTTCGTTTACCGAGACTTACTACAAGAGGAAATTGCAGCGTAAGTTTGCACAGCGCTTGCTTTGAAGTGGCTTGTAGCTGTAATTAATTTATAGGCACCACGTGAGTGGGACGAAACGACCATTAAGCGAGCACACCCGCTGGATATGATACCTAACACACTCAGAAACTTCAGTCAGAGCATCGGATCTCTTTGACTCCCGGTACAGCGCCCGTTAAACCTCACCGAATGACTGTAGCGCTGAAGAACCGCGCGCTGCTGCCGGAAGAACACACAACCGGAGGAGACCCTGTCAGGCTCGTTTAGTTTTTAATCTGAGAGCATTGGACTTTTTGCGGTTTTAGTTGCAGACTAAGTTTGATTTGACCTTCTTTGGCTACGCTTCTGAAGAGTTTTAGCTGCTATCACTGATCGAGGATGGCAGTATTATGGGATGATTCGTTCACGTTGCTGTGGAGACGGACAGTAGTATATTCTCTTCTTGTGTTTTTGATGAGTGGAGCGCGCACCTTTGGAGATGAAACCTTTAATGGAGAGGTAATCTATTATTTACAAATGATCAATGTACTACACATTTATATATACACATGCATATGCTTATACACACACACACACACACACACATATATATATATTTGAAAATAATCTGTTTTGTTTATATATTAAACTACGTATGTACGCTATAATATAATATATACATGCAAACACTTTTCAAAAGATAAACTGTATGTTTATATATTTATATATACATAATAAATATAAACGGCACCCACACATCTAAACGAAAAAAATATTTGGGATGCAATTAATTGTTGTTAATATTTAATACATACAATAATTTATATACTATTCCAGTGTATACATATTTTGTTCTTTGCATATTTGATATTGGTTTTACTGCTTATTCTCTCTACTGAATATGTTTGAAGCAAGTGCGAGCTATAGATTTGGTGTGTTTTTATTTAGGTTTAATGCACTCTGGTCTGTTTTTTATATGACGGCTGATTTCAGCCGAGTGCTTGTAACTCAGCATGTGAATGGCTGTAATATCCAAGAGCAAATTAGAAAGTTGTTATTTAGCCTTTCACTAAACTTTCTGAATCACCAGCTCTCTCTTAAATGCTTGTAGCCAAGCTTTGGGATGTTTTCGGTTTGAAGTGGTAGGAGGTATGAAGAGTTTGTAGTCTGTGTGGTTTGGGGTTTGTTAGCGGTGTGCCTCTTCATGTATGCAGTGCTGCAGCGGTCCGAACCCGGTCATTGGTGGTCTGGCACTGTGCGAAGAAACTGACAGAAGCCGGAGATATAAACTGTCTCTCTGAATTGATTATTTAACTTGCAAATCTGGTAGTTAGCATTAAATTGATACTTTCAGGTACCTGTTGCCTTCTCAAACATTTACATCAGTCCTGACCTAGATTAACCCTGAACAATCAGGAATAATGTTAGCCATAAAACTATATGAGTTCTTCTGGGCTGGAAGTAACATTGACCTCACATTGGGCAGTTGTAAAATAAAAAAAAGAAAAGAAAAGAAAACTTAAGTATGTGGCTTTAAGTTACAAATATGCACCCTTTAAATACAAAGGTGTAACTTTTGGAAAACATATCTTTTTTTCTGAAGGTGTACTGGTACTCTTTGAGCTATTCATCTAACATTGCACTTCTTGAAAGATCTGGGACCCTGATCTCTGGGCTGGGCTTATATACACCTCTATAAACCTACAGCTGACCCAAACCCTTTTAGAAAGAAGCAGCTTATCTCAGTAATTCTACCAGTCACAAATGTTGAGTGACAGCAGATAGGCCTGCACATGCCACAGTGGTAGATGGATTTTGGGGGATTATGTGTTAAAGCTGTACGACCCTCTGATTTGGGTGTGTGGTGAGACAAATGTTCGGACATATGCAGTTATAGAAAAGTATAGTTTGCATGCATTCCCCTTTCTAAAGTATATCCGCTTTTATGATTGTGATTATGAGATTGAAAGAGGGTCAATCTAGTTTTTAAAGTCCATGTTTTGTTTTTCGTTGTTTTTTTTTTAAAGTTAAATAAAAAAAACATTGTTCTGGATCTATACTTCCATTGATTCATTAAGACTTCAGGATGTTTTGCCTACAATTTGATATTATAAAAACGGTCTCGTTGACAATTCCTGGACTGCGTTTAGAAGCACAAGAGAACTTGTTTGTAGCATTCATGAATTTGGAGTTTTCTACATGAGTGACCACGTGTGTGAGGTTCGTCATATGCATAAAACACGCCCCAGGCTCCTCCATATAAGGGTTTTCCACACAAGCTGAGCAAACAGATGACACTCCTGTCTGAGAGAGCATGTGAACCAAGATCCTCTAGCAATCTCAAGTGTATCACCTTCAAAGTCAATTTAAAATGTTTTTATTTATAATTTATTTAAAAATGTAATTTATTCTAGTAATGGTGAAGCTAAATTTTCAGCAGTCAGAGCATCAGTTGTCTTCTTTTTTTTTTGTCTTCACATTATTCTCCTCCCCTTCTTCACCTTCTTTTTCTTTGTCTTCACCTTCTTCTTTGTCTTCAAGAACTTCTTCTCCTACACCATCCTCTTCTTTGTCTTCACCTACTTCTTCTTTTACTTTTTCTTTGTCTTCACCTCTTCCTCCTCCTCCTCCTCTCCTCCTTCATTTTCTTATTTGTCTTTATCTCCTCCTCCTCCTTCGTCTTCTTTATCTTCACCTCCTCCTCTTCCGTTTTCTTATTTGTCTTTACCTCCTCCTTCGTCGTCTTCTTTATCTCCACCTTCTTTTTATGTGTTCACATTCAATGGACAGCATTTATTTGAAAGTCATTTGTAATATTATGAATGTCTTTACTGTCACTTTAGATCAATTGAATGTGTCTGGAATATTTTTTTTATGTACACTGTGTGAACAGTTATTAGGCAAGTTGTATTGTTGAGGATACATTTTGTTATTTTGTTACAGTGCTCGTGGTCAATTCAAAATGTTAACAAACCCTCAAACCTGAACATTTAAGTGGTAAAAGTGAAGTTTTGGCTTTCTTACATGTACACCAGTATTAGGCAACTATTAGAAGAATGCAGAATTATTATGCAACTAAATGACAAACAAAAAGTTTCCCATCTCACTTGTTTTTTTTCATTATAAACAAACAAAATTTACAAATAAACATTTCTGAAATTTCAAAAAGAGAACCTTTTCGTTAACATTCACAAGCCTTCCACTCACAGTCAGTCATTTTCTTGATCTGCTCAGAATCAATTTTTTGTGCAGCCGCAACCACAGCCTCCCAGACACTGTTCAGAGTGGTGTACTGTTTACCCTCACTGCAAAACATACTTTAATGCGTGTGATGGAGCATTGTCTTGCATAAAAATCAAAGCCTTCTTGAAAGATGCAACCTTTTTCCTGTACCACTGCTTGAAGAAAGTGTTTTCTTAAAATTGGCAGTAGGTCTGAGAGTTGATTTTGAGTGCATTTTCAACACGAAAAGGTCCAACTAGCTCACCTTTAATAATACCTGCCCATACCAGTACAACACCTCCGCCTTGCTGGCGTCTTGAGTTGAAGCGGAGCTCTGTGTTCCTTACAGATCCAACCACAGGCCCATCCATCTGGTACGTCAAGAGTCACTCTCATCCCATTAGTCCACAAAACCTGTCTTCAGATATTTCTTGGCCCATTCTTGACGTTTCATGTGTCTTGTTCAGAGGTGGTCGGGTGTCAGCCTTCACTTTTTGTTGATCTCCTTAGGCCACACCCTCCCTGGTTACATAAATGCACATCACCTGATATGCATTAAATCCAATAATCATTCAAGTTTATACAGCCTGGAGTTGGAAATTATGGATAAAATAATGATATGGTCAAAATACGCACTTGCCTAATAATTGTGCGCACAGTGTGTGTGTGTGTATATATAATATATATAATATATATACACTCGCCTAAACATCCCCCACACCATTACACCACCAACAGCAGCCTGCACAGTGGTAACAGGGCAAGATGGATCCATGTTCTCTTTCTGTTTACGCCAAATTCTGACTCTACCATTTGAATGTTTTAACAGAAATTGAGACTCATCAGACCAGGCAACGTTTTTCCAGTCTTCAACTGTCAATTTGCTTATGCAAATCGTAGCTCGTTGCCTCTTTTTTCTATTTGTAGTGGAGATGAGTGGTACCCGTTGGGGTCTTCTGCTGTTGTAGCACCATCCACCTCAAGGTTGCATGTTGTAGCTTCACAAATGCTTTGCTGCATACCTCGGTTCTAACGAGTGGTTATTACAGTCAAAGTTGCTCTTCTATCAGCTTGAATCAGTCGGTCCATTCTCCTCTGACCTCTAGCATTAACAAGGCATTTTCGCCCACAGGACTGCCGCATACTGGATGTTTTTCCCTTTTCGCACCATTCTTTGTAAACTCTAGAAATGCTTGTGCATGAAAATCCCAGTAACTGAGCAGATTGTGAAATACTCAGACCGACCCGTCTGGCACCAACAACCATGCCATGCTCAAAATGCTTAAATCACCTTTCTTTCCCATTCTGATATTCAGTTTGGAGTTCAGGAGATTGTCTTGTCCAGGACCACACCCCTAAATGCATTGAAGCAACTGCTATTTGATTGGTTTATTAGATAACTGCATTAATGAGAAATTGAACAGGTGTTCCTAATAGTCCTTTAGGTGAGTGTATGTGTATATATGTAGTTTTACCTCAGTCCTTTTTTCTCAAAATAATATGAGTCTTAAAAAAAGTCTTTATCTGAAGAATCACGTGACATAAATGGGGAAATAAATAAGGTTTTAAAATACTGTTGCAGACAAATTTGTGTTAGTGAATGAGACCCAGTGAGTGAGTAGTAAGAAAGTCTGAATGTCCGATTATATATTTTGGATGATCCCTTTGGAATGACAAAAGTGCAAACTCAAAGCTTGTGTCAGTAGCACAATGTAGACGCTTGAGCGAAGATGGGGAGTGCCGTGAGTTTCTGTGTGGGTGTTGCTCAGAGAGTCTTTTGTCGTACAGTTCTTTACAATACAATACTTCATAGAAAAGCATTTGCTTTCTCAAACAAAGATATGATTTCAAAAAGTGGTGTCCTACGAACGTGTACTTCCTGGAGGAGGGATTGGCACCAGAGTTGTTTTCGGCTGTTGTCTTTTCCCTCACTGATAGCCTTCCTCTTCAGATAGCTTTATCTTGGACTCATTTCTGGATATGCTATGTGTGTAAAGGAGAACTATCAGGCTGCTGCGTGGAGGGTGTAGAGGTGTTGGCCTGCTCTTCTGTGCTGCATGTGATCGGTGAATGCAACAGCTGTTTGCTAAATAGGCCACAAACAGAAACAGTTAAGAGACGTTTAGGACTGCAGGGCTCTCAGGCAGCTGAGGCGCAACAATGAGACTTCTTGTGTTCAGCTGACTGTGTTCAGAGGTGCAGGGAGATAGAGAGACAGGAAGAGCTCATGGAGCAGAGAGAGGAGGGGGCTTATGAGGACTGTACTTCATAGGGAGCCGACTGTATCACTTCCTGCAACCTTATCTTTATCCTGCATTTAACCCCTGGAGTCCCGCTTTTCCCTCATGTTTTTTTTTCCGCCCTCTGTATCCATGGAACGTAGCATCCTTGTGATTTCCCACAAACTTGTGGCGAGCTGTTTGCGTGGGGTCTGGGCTGCCTGACTGTGACTGAGAGGGATAATAGGATGTGATTGGACCGTGGAGCCGCATTAACTGCTAATTGTGTCCATGTCTCAGTGGATGACTTGTACTTCTGACTAGTAGGTCTACTTCCTCTCTCATTAAGAAGCAGGGACACATTCACCAGCTCAATTACTGCAGGGTCATGAGGGGATTGAGCCAGATTCACTAGGCCTGCCTTGCTGTTTATATGGCAGCTGCTTATGCACACAGAAATCAACCATCATAAGCGATTGTTTCGGAACGCTCTTTAGGCAGCAACTCAAATAATGCTCCTTATATGAAGCATGTGGCAGATGTGAAAATTGATGGAAAATCCGAAGGGGGAAAAAAACTACATTGCATATACATTTGGTAAAATTTTATGTAATATTATATTTTATATAAGTTTTTTTTTTTTTTAAGAATTCTTTTTAGTTTTTATCATCAGCTTCAGTGCATTATGACATTGTCCTCCTGCTAAATTAACAATAAAATGACTAAAATTGTTAAGTAAAATTATTTACATTTTGATGTTACAGCCGACATTAAAATTATATTTTGTGTAAAATATAATAAATAAATAATAATATAAAATGCTCTAAATACTCTTATTAATCATAATCAGTGTTGTTTTAGAATCTTTTTTCTTTTTAGATGCTATATATTTTTTAATGTTTTATGTTATTTAAATTTAATATTTTCCATTTTCATTTAAAAAAAATTCTGTCTTTTTCTATTTTTGTCATTTTCTTTTAGGTCTTTTAATATCGGTGTCATTTTTCTTATTTTTTAACTAATTGTTTAGTACATCAAGCCTACTAAAAGAAACGCTCTTTAAAAATTAGAAATGCTGAAAAGGTTTTTTATATTTTTATTTTGTTGTCCAGTTATATTGTTTATTTTATTTCAAGTATCTACTGGTTTTTTTGTGATTGTAACTGTTTAATACTTTTAGTTCATTGGTCTATATTTGTTTAATATTAACCAACAAACAAAATAAATTGATAACTGATATGGTACGGGTATACTGTGCATTCCTATTTAAACTGTCTTGATATTCCACTTCTTTTCGAGAACTCCTTATTTGATTGTCTGTTTAATTTAGTTTGGCGTTGCTGTTCTCCTTGCTTAAGGTTATTGATTTACACAGCTGGAAAATGAAACTGACAGCCGATTGATGTGCTTTGTCCTTTGACCTTGCTTAGAGTCTCATTACCCAATTGCCTTACCTCCATGAAGGATATAGCCTAAATATAATTTTAAAATCTATTTATTGTATTTTCTGGAGTGACACAGCTCCCTGTGGCCCAGTAGACTGGATTTGCAGAGCTGAGAGAGAAGACCACATGGAGTTTAAATAAAATTTAAACCAGTTACCTGTGAGTCCTATCTGAAATGCCAAAAGCACGGTCTGCCTTAACTTATTTCCCTCCTCCCCTCCTCCATCATCTTCTGTTTTCCTGTCTTCCTCTTAATCTTCTTCACTTGATCTGGTTCGCTCGCTCCCTCTTCCCTCTCACTTAATGACCAAAAAAAATGGCACGCACCCAAGGCCCAGGAATAATAGCGCTCTCTAGTCGTTAGATTCTTGGCTGACATTGTTCTGGACACACACACGCTCTCTCACACACACTAAACTCAAGTCTTTTCACCACGCGCTGTGAATCACAGGTTCCTGGAGGACGTGCTGTTGGCAAGGGTTCTCAAGGTCCCGTTGAGCCAAGCGCTGGCACCGGGACTGATGGGAGAAAAGGATGGCTCTCATTGCCTCTGCAAAGCCTTACTCTGTATGCATGACAAGGGATGTTGTGGTGGTGGAATGGATGCTGAAGCACTTCAGGTTTAAAAAGCGGGTCTTCATTTATCTCATCCATTTCAACGACCTGCAGCAAATGATTCCAGGTGCCCTTGACCTAAGGAAGGAGCATATTAAGCATTAAAGCAAGAACGTTGTTGTCCATTATGAGCCAGTAAGCAGAACACTAGGGTAATGTCTTTCTCTAGTGGGAGTACACACACACCTCCCACCTCTCGCCTGCTAAAAGCCCCAGGGCTCCGAGGGACTGAAAGCGAGGCAGTCTTATCTGTGGGTGTAAGGTGTGTCCTGCCCTACACAGCCCTTTAGCACTTCCCTCTCTCACAGCCTCATGGGAGACACAAAGTGGATTGTGTTCAGGGAGAGTAAGAAAGCTGGGATTGTTTGATTTGGTGTGGAAATACAAGAGTAGTTGATAAATGATATGGAAATGAATGCTTTTTAACACATTGCTATATAGTATCTAGGGTAGATTGCTAGTTTCTAGTTGGTTGTTTACTAGCCTAAATTCAAAGAGTCTACTCACAAGTCTGTGTGTGTGTGTGTGTGTGTGTGTGTGTGGGCGGGTTTATGTGGTTTATGAGGACACAAATTTGTATAATGACATGGGTATG
>JAUMHP010000052.1:23448165-23460773 GCA_032361065.1 Enteromius trimaculatus | reverse complement strand
ATCCCTAAACCTACCCAACTACACCCCCTGATCACCCCCTGTTCCAGTTACTCTTACACATACTGCTGTTACTAAATGTAGCTATGTAATTCCTGTTACATGACTACTTAGTGAAGTGAAAAAAGTCCAATGTCCTGTTACACATTTGTACTTACACATACCATTGTTATTACATGTGTGTAGTAACAGAAATATTACAGCTGTAGATACTATGTAGCAACGTGTACTTAAACTGTGGTAACATACTTGATATACATCTAGTTACTATGGAAGTACACAGGGATTAGGGACACTTAATATAAAGTGGGATCAAAATGATTCTAATATGCAAATTTATTTCTAAAAAATAATTATTATTTGTACTGCTTATTATTTTTAGAAAACTGAGAATGTTTGGCAACATCTCCCAGTTTCGTAGCCTCTTTTGAATCTTTCTGTGCAGTTTAATTATTAAACCTCTTTCAACCCGAGTTGTTCTGCCAAATCTACAGCAAACAAAAAGTAAAAGGTCACATTTGCAAGCCTGCTTTTTGTGTTCCTTCTGAATGCTTAATAGCTGGTTTGTATATGCTGTTGTGAGGTTTTCATGGTCCCGTGGACGAGGGGTGACATCATCTGAGACAGATGAGTGACCATGTGAGCCAGTGAGCAGCATTTCGGTGTATTTAGAGGGTCAGACATTCCTAGAGACTCTTTTGCACTTTGCAGCAAAGAACTATGATAAACGATCAGGTACAGTGGGGTCCAAAGTCAGGTTAAGGTTTTTAAAATAAATGCAGGATTCTAGAATGAACCAGAAAGTTCAGAAGTTACAGAAATGTCCTAACTAAGAATCTCTGATTAGTAGCAATAGCTACAAAGAGCTCAACGGTTGTCAGCAAAAATACAGAACATGCTTATAAAAAAACAGAAAGTCATTACATTCGAAGGAGGTTGATGGTATGAAATACGTTTTAAAAAATGGCCTTAAGATGGGAAGTTACTGTAATACGGCTGATTTTTAAAGTAACTTGGATAGGCCTCTTTGTCTATAAAAGGGTTAAAGGTTAATCATGGCTTTCCAAAAGCTTTAATGACTCATCATGCTACATTTGATTGATTACGGACACAATGACTGCCACATTCACTGAGGAAACACAAAATGCAACTTCAAAAGGAATCTCTAGGATTTTCTGGCTGTAGGATCGTCATTGTTAGCAACAGTTGAAGTCTCGGTCACAATGACACAGCTGTGAGGAGAGATGTCTCCTATTGCCCTGAAGTTGCATCTTTTAACAGTCGTGGCTCTCACACAAGAGCAGCTTTGAATGACGAGTGCGTTTGTCCGTGAAAGCCGTCATTGACTGAACTGTCTGAAAGCATTAGGACAGCAAGTTCAGTACTTCTATTATCCTCACAATTATTAGACCTAATGATGTTGCCTTTCTGAAAAAAAAAAAACCTCTGAACAAGCAACATTACTGTCTGATGACTTCATACGGGCTGCATGGATGGTTTGGATTGTCCACACTAGATAATAATGGACACCGTCAGTATTAAAAGGAAGCAGTTAATCATTTTTCCCCTCCCGCCTTGAAATCAGGATTTAAGAATTGCATAGAGCCACTTACACCCGCAGAGACAGATCACTGTGACAAGTGGAAAATGGAGACAGAACGTGATTGAAATCAGTAACCGACTGAGTGCACTGTCACTGTGAGTGTTTCAATAAATCTCTGTAGTGTGCAGTTAATTGCAAATGTTCTGCACTCATCCACAAACTACTTTTCATATGAATATGCATTGAGTGTGCACTTGCAGTATTTTTCTTAAAACATGCTGCAGATATATTTTAAAGGTACTGCAGATTATAAAGGCCGCTTCTAGTAAGTGTATTAAAGGAGTGTACACTTTCACAACTATTTCTTAACACACTTTAGTATTATAAAAGTGCACTTTTAAAATCTCAAATTAAAGTTTTTTAGCAACGTATTCCTGTATTGAAAGGCTGGTTTTATTTCCAGTTTTTGTTCACTATAATACGGTTAAAACTGTTAGTGCTTATTTTTCACAAGGGTAAGAATGCAGACAACATACAAACTGAGACTGGAAATATTGGTGTAGATTAGAGGATGGATTCCCGACCCGAGCCCAACGGTACCGGGCCGGGTTCGGACAGATATTTAGAAAGGATGCTCGGGTTCGGGTCGGGCTCTGTCACATCAGCGTTAATGCTCTCATCTGTTGACATTTCCGAATGCTTTCCTACAGTTGCTTAATAAATGCGGGCTTTCCACACAAAAAAAGTGCATGTGTCATTAGTATGAGAAAAAAATTTGATCGGGCTGGGATCAGGGGCTCGGACATAAATATCTTAATGCCTGTCGGGCTCGGGTCGGATTCGGTTACTGCTCTGTCGGACGCGGGCCGGGCTTGGACAGAAAAAAATGCGGCCCGATCCACACTCTAGTGTAGATCACAGTTTTTAGTTTTTAATTTAGTTTTTAATAGAATGTTCTTCTAAAGGTGGTTTTAAGGAACTTGTGTGCACTAGAAAGTTGACATCTGGGGTCCGGTGTAGTCATGGTTCACAAATGCAATCCATAGTTTGTGAACCAGCATTGATTAACATTATTTGCAAAGCCATTTTACTTCTGTAAAGTAATGCATTTAATAAAACTTCAATGATGAGACATATAGGGCAGGACAGGATTTTTGTGAGTGTTCCATGCAATACATGATCCAAACTACAGCTAGCAATCAGTTTTCCTTCCTGAATCACCTGGTTGAAACTTAAGCAGTTTTAATGATATCAGCCAAAAAGGAAACTAATTTAGATTTTTTTTTCTTTGGAGTGGCGTGCACAGATGAGCCGTTTAGATCAGGAAGATGCATCAAGATAACAAAAAGAGTACATTTTGATTTCATGCCACTTTAAAGTGGACATCATCTCAGCGCTAAATAAGAACCCTTTTCCCAACTCATCCTAAACTCTCCTCTTCACTCATGTCCTATTTACCCAGTCATCTAAATATAGCTGCACTTGCTTATCTTCTGCAAGACCAGTAGCGATTTTGTTTAATGCGCGCACTTAACTGCAGCAAATGTAATGTTCTAGTTGATACGCAGTATATCATTTGTCCTTAAGTCAGAGTGCACATAAAATGCAGCTGTGATCTCCCAGAGCGAATGAAGATTAATAAGCTGTTGTATCAGACATTCTTTACTAGTGACCTCAGTAAATCATCTCACTGCTGACCATCAGTTCTCTCTAATACCACAGCCTGTGATATTTAATATACAGTATGTCTCCTCGTAGGCAATGATCTGTTCCTGGTAGCCGTACATGAGCTGGGCCATGCCCTTGGACTGGAACATTCCAATAATCCTTTGGCTATTATGGCTCCTTTCTACCAGTGGATGGACACTGAAAACTTTGAGCTGCCAGAGGATGATCTCCGTGGGGTCCAGCAGATTTACGGTAACCTGGTGCTTTTGATGTCATGAACATGGCATATTTTATTTTGCAGCATGCTATCTCTGATGCATGAATGAAAACAATAAATAAATGAACTGACTTTTTCTTGCAGTTCTGAATTTCTATTTCAAATGATGAATATTTCAGGAAAATCTGCAAAGTATAATCTTGACGTTCTGAGCATAAATGTAAGAAATTTAATATCTAAAAATAGTAAACCGTGATATGTCCAAGTACTTTTTTGTATTCCTTGATAGAATCAGGCTGTTTTTCACAATCCTGACTCATAAATTAGCAAAACATTACATTAAAGATTAAAATAAAATGAAATTCAATTAAAAAATAAACTAAATGCAATCTTGCAAAATGCAAAAAGTCAGAATTTTGAAAAATAAAAATTGTGAAAGGGAAAATATCCATTACGATTATTATTATTTTATTTTGTTAAAATTGCAAGTTTCTAAGTTTGTGATATTTTATACATGTCAGAATTGCAATAATAAACTGATCAAATGTGAAGTTAAAAATGCATTAGAAACGGAAAGAAAGAAGTTATTGCATAGCGTTATACAATATGCTATGTTTGTTCAGGTCTGGTGCATTTAATTTTCCAGATCCTGTTGTTCTCCTTATCATCTGCCTCAGAGTAAGAAATGCAGATAATGTTTATAGATTTACAGCTTTAGATTACATTTTTATTAGCTCTTAGTTTCCTGGTTCAGTCTGGACCAGAGGTTTTTAAACACGTGGTGTTGTAAAAGTTTGCTTGTTTGTTTGTTTACGGTAAATAGTTTAAGTGCTATTCAAGCTTATGGTGTAAGGTTTCTAATATTTGTTTTTGCGTTAAGCTGGTTACTTTGCATTTGACCAGGTCATGTTTCTTTGAGATAGTCTGGTCTTTGTGGGCTTTAGTAATGTTTGTTTTAGTTTTGCATGAGGGAGTTTTAGCTGTGGGGAGAACTGCATGCATCATTCCCACTTTAGAAGAAAGTTATTTTGGTTATGTCACAGCAAATTCATAAATCATTTCACTTATTTTTAGGGGTTTGCGAAGGCCAGCATTACAAGCTGAAGAAAATATTTTCTTTTTTGCATACAAAAAAATGTAACTTAGTTTTAGAACCATAAAGATGTTATGTTTTGTGACATTTGTTTTCATGACAAATAAGCAACATTCTTCCCAAAATTCTTTCTTTTGTAATAGGCTACTATTTTTTCCCCTAATAATTATCATGGTTGTCTCTCTACATTATCCTTTTGCATTGCATTAAAGTGCCCCTATTATGGGATATTATGCAATATATTATACCATTTTTATATTATAAAAAAGAGGTCCTTTTTAAATGAATTGTTATATTTTTATTTATTATTTTATTTTATTTGTTGTTTAAAAATAATAAAAATAATGGTAATATCAATTTAATAAACAAATACCCATTTAAATCTACATAAAGAAGGTACTTTATAACAAATGCTACTGTTTTGTGTAAAAATTGTACAAATGTAAATACACAAAGGATTTATTTTATTGGACGAAATGTGACCTAAATAATATATATGTGTCCTGTTTTGTAAAATTCACATAAAATCTAGTTCTCCATATTATATTTATTATAGACTGAAATAACTATTGGCTCCTGCCACAATGTTGTCCTATTATTTGTACAAAAGTAATTTGAGTTTGTTTATTTGTTTCTTGTAGGACCCCCCAGCAGTTCTCCGACTCAGGCTCTCCCGACTGTGACCCCCCGGAGACCCGCCCATCCAGACCCCAGAGCACCCCATCCTCCCAAGAACCCTCCCGGAGCTCCTCCTCGTCGTCCGGACAGGCCTCGCACCACTGAACGCCCAGACCACTACGGCCCCAACATCTGCGAGGGCAATTTTGACACAGTCACCATGCTCAGAGGAGAAATGTTTGTTTTTAAGGTGAGCGAAAGACATCCACAAACTTTCTCAGCATTATGGCAAAGACAATTACATTTCTAATAAATTTTTTTGCTTCATTGTAATAAAATCCTTGCATTCACTGACGAGCTGCGCAAAACCATGTTCATTATCAGCCTGGATTTGTGCAGCTCATCAGTGAACAACGGCTGTGTGTAGTATATACGGCTCAATGTGAAATCACGCACCTGATGGCATTTACCGCTGATTACAGGACCGGCTTTGCTGACATAACGCGCAAACATATCGGCCGATCCGGATCGGTGCATCCCTAGTTTTCTTGATGCAAAATAGATTTTCTTTTTTTGCCCATTGGATGCAATATGTCTTGTTTTTGACCGTCTTCATGACATTCACTTTCTGAATCAGATCAGCTCAAGCGCTGGAACTATAACTGCATGGTTCCAGGTGAAAGCCCTGACACGCAGGTGGAGGCCTGCTGAGGTCGGCCTGCTCTCAATCAGGCTTTGTTAGGCAATGGGCCATAAAACCTCCATTGCTGGTCTTTGTTACAGCGCAGAGCTCCATAAAGAGGAAAGAAGTCATGTATTTAAAGTCTGGAGATACATCAGACCGTTTGCGGTTTTGTGGTCACGTCATGTGATTTTGTTCCTGCATGAAAGAAGTGCTCTCTGTGGCAGAACGTCTTTAATTCCCCTCTCTTCTTATCTGGAACAACACTGTCCACATCATATGATCTTTTACTTTCTTTCCATTAGATAAAAAGCCTTTAATCTGGCTTTTGGAGAAATTAGAATGAATGTACAGTATCTGAAAGAACGAAAAGACAAAACAAACATACTTTTATATTTTATATTAACATATTTTAACAAATTCTCATGAGAACATTTAGCAAATATGTCTGTGCCAAGAGTTACCTTTACTGCATATATATATGTAATTAATATATATGTAATTAATAATTACAATAATTTTGGCTAAATTAAATTATATATATATTTTTACATTTATAGATGATGTAAGTATTTATTATTATTATTTTTTTAATAAAAAAAAAAAATATATATATATATATATATATATATATACACTATTTGATTAATTAAATGTAAATAAAATCTTCATTATTAAAGCATTAAAATTAGAATTGAATCTTTTTTTTGAGCCATGTTATTTGTAGATGTGGTGAGCCAGAGGCAAATATTCATGCGTTCTGTTACAGGTGTTACTGCTTAACTGGCCACAGTAGTTAAGTTATCCATTGGACAACAATCAGATGCCCTTGAGTGAAGGACCACCCAACAGTAATCTGCATTTCCCATGCTTAAAAAGGCAGTTTCTGAAATAAGGCCATTCCCTGTGTAACACAGTCCTACAAGTTTCCTCATACAATATTGTGTTCCTCCGTGGAACAACAAGGTGTGTGCACATGTGTCTGTTTGAGCTGTTGAGGAGTGTGTAGGGAGAAAGAGTGTGTTGGCCGCAGACTCGGCTCTGCTTTTAATTTGGGCTTGGTTTGGAACATACTGTGGAAAGCCAAAAGTGTAAGGGATACAATAAATGTATGTCTGTACTTGTACCTGATGTGTTTGTCTTTATCTGTGTAGACTGTATACATGATTTGTTTGTGTTTGCAGCCATTGCTACTACTGCAGTTGCTCACATTAAGGATCAGGCATCCTAAATATTTAACTTGTCTCTGGCAAACAAAAAGTTAATGGTAGCTTTTGACTTTCACGGAGAATCGTAGGGCAGGTTGTAGGCCTAAAAGACTGAGAAGACGTCTTGGTCTGGAGAAAAACCAGTATCCCTCCTATTCTTAGCAGTGCGCATGCCAGCTGAGGGTTGTGGGACTGGTAATAAACCTGACCACCATTAGGAGAGAAATACACAACCATTATCATGTGGTCGCTGATTCATTGGTCTTATTGCCTCCTCAGGGCCGCTGGTTCTGGCGGGTGAGGAGGAACCGAGTGCTGGATAACTATCCAATGCCCATTGGACACTTCTGGAGGGGTCTGCCGGGAGACATTGACGCTGCATATGAAAGGCATGATGGGCGATTTGTGTTTTTCAAAGGTATTTTCCCTCCGACTGCACTTGAAAATTGATATAGCTCTGTGCTGCTAAAAGTTAATATAGACCATAAAAATGCTATATTCATGAGAGAAATTATTACCAAGGCTGGCAGAATTACATCACATTGAAGTGCTTTTTACATTAGAACAAACCATTGATTTTGACGTTTGTCATTTAGTACAGGAAGTGCCCTTGATTTCCCTCAGCTATTAATGTGTAAGTCTGATGGATTTTACAGGTAGACTTTTAGAGACATGGCTTTTTGGTTTATATATGAGTTTAAGGTAAATGGACAAAATGTAATTTTTGGGCTGTATAATTCTGGCTATACATTTTCCAAAGGAAGCAAAGCTCAGTGAATGCTTTAACTCATACTTGCTTTGCTTCGATCAGTAATGTAAGAATCTTAGCTGTATTTTCTTTTATTATTTCCAGCTATTAAAAATTCAAGGTTTTTTTAAATTAACAGCATTATGCATAATGTAATGTTCTGTGCAGTTCTCTAAACCCACATTCAACAATAAACAGCTATAGCATTATACCTATAAATTCATAAGTATACTTTGATGTCGGCTCAGTTAGTTACAGTCCTAACATGACAACTTCGTTTTTCATTTTACATTAAAGGTATCGTTTTGGAGGCTTTTTTGGTTCATGTATATGGGTTTAATGTGAGAGAACTAAATGTAATTTGGCTTCAAATAATTCTGAAATTGACCGTATATTTTGCAAAGGAAGCAAAACACATTTATTGAACAATAAATATTTTTTTTACATAACTATAATTGGAAATTAAACGCCTAGTAGCAAAACCAATGAAAAAAGTTAATATAGACCATAAAAACGCTATATTCATGAAAGAAATTATTACCCAGGTTGGCAGAAATACTTCAGATTTAAGTACTTTTTACATTAGAACAAACCATTAATTTAGACGTTTGTCATAAACATACTTTGCCGTTTGCTTTGTAATTCTTCATCAATTATTACCAGGTCTACCAGAACTTTTACATGTCCTATTTGCTATTTCAACAACATCCATGCTAATATCCAACTAGATAACTTTACCCTGGTGTCATATTTAAACAAATTTATAACAGAAAACCAAACAGAAACCAGTGTCAACGAATGGCTCTGGTGCAAAGTCAACCGGCCTGAAACTCGGTCAGTGGGTCACTCTCATTAACAAGCCCTGCCAGCAGATTGAGATCAAAAACTGCTCAAACCGCAGTGAGGTTTCCCACATTGGTTACGCACATCAACACCCTGCACTCCTCAAACAGACATCTAATAACTTCCTGGTGAAGATTTCTGTGAAGATGAATGTATATTTGTCAGACTCGAAGAAGGCTGGCTCCCATAAGGAAGCTGTGTATGGCAAGTGATGATGTCATTGGCAGGGGCCTTTTAAAATTTGGATTTCTGCCATTGGAGAAAACCAGGAGACCAAAATCTTAGGAGCAACATCTGTTCTTAGTGAGGCGAGGTCCATTGCGTCAGCTAGAGCTTCTACCAGATGCTGACAGCAACGGTTGGACTTGGACATGGGCCCACTGAATCAAACGGGTCCATGAGGATGGTGCCTCAGTGTCTGCCATACTGTAAAATAATAAAAGCTCCAGCTTATCCCAGTGTTTCTGTAACGGCTCCATGCGGTGCTTTCGCTGTCGCTTTAACCACTAAAATGTGGGATTCCAACCAAACGGTCATTGTTGGTGCATCTCTCGTAGTGCAGTTGTTTGAGTTATAACAGAGAGTAAACACAAATCTGTGGTTGAGTTTTGGAGTTTGCTTTACTCTGCCAAAGCTTGGAAAGTCCCTGAACATGCACCATGAAATCCTGTGACCAGTTGAGTGTTGCTGTCTCCCACTTCTTGTCTTTTCCACTTCCTTGCCATTGTTTTCAACCTCTGTTCTCTTCTTAATGTCCATTTTTGAACTTTTGAGGGTTTTATAAAAGCCTGCTTTCTTGTGGTTAACCAATATGAATTTTTCAATGGGTAGTTGATGTATTAATCTGTATAATAGTAAGTGGGAATAAAGCTGTCTCTCATTTGCTGTGCTGAATACAGACTTTGAAGGCCACACGCTTTGTTAATTGGATAACACACCATTTCTTAAAGCTCCAAATCATCCCAAACTGTTTTAAAAAAAAAAAATCCTGTCGCTACTAGTGCGTAATGAATCTAGGGACAGTCTGTGCTGCAAAGGATCTATTCTTTGTGTCCTTCATGGTCTGGGAAACAAAAGCTGCATTTGAAGGAGTATTTGAGTCGGGACGGACGTTTGTTGAGCCGCTGTCTCTGGCAAACCGGTCTCGGAATGCAGCCTCTGAATTGCTAAACTTAGAATTGCTGAAATATTATATAAAAAAAACTTTCAAAAAGCATTACACAATATTTATTAGAAAGTGTAGAAGTATAACTACTTCCTCTTTTCTCTCTCGTGTCCTTCCACCTGTAGGAAGTCAGTATTGGTTGTTCAGAGAAGCCAACCTAGAGCCCGGCTATCCTCAAGAACTGATGGACTATGGCAGAGACATCCCGTATGACAAGATAGACACGGCCATTTGGTGGGAACCTTCTGGCTTCACTTACTACTTCAAAGGAGACTGGTGAGGGGCTGGTGCTATTTTTGTTCTGAAAATCTTATTGTCTAGCCATTCCCTGGAGTTGTTCTGGATGCCTTCTGTTCGTAACATCAGTCTCAGGTGATCAGTCCAGACAGATTGATGTTTACTCTTGGTATTAACATGTTTTGCATGCTTCTTCATTGACCACCACAGATCAGATTTCATTAGGGGGAGGGGATCAAGTGTTTTTTTTCTTCTCGTTTTTGATGATGTATATCTATTTTTCAATAAATGGGTCAATGGGACATGACATGAAAATCAATTAATTTAAAATACATTTTAATTAGAAATACGATGACCTTAATACACCCTTTATACGATATATTTTATAATTTCTAAATAAAAATTAATTTAAACATTTTTGAGGATGCATAAAGTAAAAAAATTAGATTTGAACTGTCAATAAATCATAATTGAATTGTTTTTTTTTTTTAACAGCCTTGGTTATTCATATTTGAAACTGCAAAATCAAGTCATGTGGTGCAACTAACATGCAGAAAATGAAGGAAAAGGAAATTATGTCATGGAACAGATGTTATGGACTTAATGGACTTAAAACAAAAATGTTAATTTAAAAGATTACCCTGATAGTTGTGAATAATAAAAATAATAATAATACATTATTAAGAGTCGTACTCTTTGGTTAAGAGGGGTCCCTACACCGGACACACCGCCCTTTAATTTTATTTGTATTCTAATTTATGTGACCTTGTGCCTGGGGATGCAGCGATTAACCGCTTCCACAATTTAAGTCGTCATGATTAATTAACAGTAAATGTTCCGCTAAACCGAGTTTTCCTGTTATACAGAACATGACTGTTGCAGCTTGTACAAAACTAAAACAAAGATACACTAGCAGTGCACTGGCTTGAATGACACGCTTATAGAGACACGGACCACCTAGGCTACTACACGCTTTACTAACTGTGAAAGAGGACTAAACAGATCCTTTATTTCCACCGGAGAAATGTCTGTTGATAGTGTGAGACCATTTTGTGTACACCAAGAAGGTGTCATTAAACTGAAACCATTACATACTTTTGTGATCTATTTCTATTTGTTATTTTCAAAAGGTAAATATGGTCATGGATGTTTACAGAGCAGAAGTCACTTTTTAAAATTCCAATGTGAGAGATGGATTTTGTTTATTATTACTTTGTGCTGTATAAATGGTTACTGTGTTATTTCTGTTTTAAAAGCCAGTGATAACACTTTAATATCTAAAGTGTGTTCATGTGATTTCATACATTAGTAATGTTATGAAATGAATAAATGCATAATATTCATCATAATCGTAAAACCGTGATTTATAATCTGTAATCTAGACATAATAGACTATAATCGTACCCATAAAATCAAAACAAAACCAGTCATAAGGGTACATTTTTTCAAATAAAAAATAAATAAGCTTTCATTTGTGGATTGTAATAAGGATAGGACAATATTTGGATGAGATAACATTTGTGGTGTGTTTGATCAACTACAGGTACTGGCGCTTTAATGAGCACTCCAGAACCGCAGATCAGGACTACCCTAAGCCAATCAGTGTGTGGGGCACTTCGGTGCCTTCTTCTCCCAAGGGAGCCTTCCTCAGCGATGATGGAGGTGAGTGAGTGAGTGGAATGGTGTCTGGGGTTGAGGGGGTCATCCAATGTCTGTCAGCATAATGTACAGGATGGATCTAGATCAATCAGATCAATCAGACACTGAAACAAAGGAAGCGAGAGAATGTCATGTGTGAAATGTGATTTGAGGAAATTATGTGATATTATTGGGAAACGCTTACATCACTGAAAGCTCCTTCCCATTTAATGGAATGTTCCTGGTTTATAACTCTAATCCTGCCTTAAGTTTGAGGAAAAAAAGTTTAAAAGCAGAAATGTGCAGCTTGTTGTTTTGTTAAAGCAAAAATGTCTAATTTAGTGTTATTTGAGCTGTAAATCTCCGTCTGAATTGTCTGTTTATTGGATTAAGTTCATGTTAACTGTATGTGTTACCCTTGTAATTCGAGTGGCTGGATTTGTCTTTGTAAATGGTCCTGTCCTGGTATTCTTGCAGGTAATGTGTGAAAGGTATAGAGTTTCATTACAAAATCTGAGACGGCTAGCAATCTGATTACTCAGACCACCTCATGATCATCTCAGCTGTCTGTCCATTGGATTAAATGCAATTTCATGCATTAAATCTGTTGTATATCGAAATTAGTAGTTCAAGACTGCACATATCTACATGGTCAGCTGTAAACTACTTTACTAAAAATATACGTTTAGGGTTGAGTTTCACATTCATTTAACCTTACAGTCTCAACCCATATGGACCAACCCCTATATTTAAAAACAAAAGGTCAAAATAATTGTAAAAAAATATTTTATATGGGCTACTTAATAGGTTGGGAAAACAGTTTGAAAAATCTTTTGGTATGTAAAGGTTAAAACCAAATATATAATTAATTTCAAAAATAGATCTTTGGCCAGGGAAGAAAATAAATATATATATTATTTAAAAAAAAAAAAAAAAAAAAAAAAAAATATA
>JAUMHP010000052.1:23414492-23437140 GCA_032361065.1 Enteromius trimaculatus | reverse complement strand
TGCTAATCAAAAAATATAGGCCTGCTTGAAATGCATATTTTGTCTAAATCCCAGGATATAGATCCCAGGATTTATGTATTTAATTGTATTGATTTATTTTGTATTATAAATATTGTTATTAATATAACTTTGTTATTATTTTTCCTACGTTTATTTTGTAATTTCACTTTTTTATAAAAACCTTTTATAAAGGTTTTCATTTATAGTCATCTGTTTAGACTGACATAAGTAATTTTTGCGTATTTCATATTGTCAGATTTCTCACAGCCTGCCATCCCGCAGTGCTTCCACTAATGCAAAATGACCCCTGAAAAACAGATGCAAGTATTTGGGTGGGAGGGAGCAGTCCACTGCTGGCAAGCTCTTTAGGCAATATATGACCGTAAGATGAAGTCACAAACATTGCGACTGGAGTCAACTCCCACTCATCGGTCAGCACAGTCAATGCTTTATGTGAAGAAGTACCAGCTGGTGCCACGGTCTCATAGTCTCCCATACTTATTTGTGTGCATCAGAAACTCTGAAATGGACATGATATTTAAGCGTAAATCCATAACTACCATCTTTGGCTGTTTATTTGCATTATTCCTTCACAAAATCTGCTTTGCTGAGAAAAGTAAGTAACTCTTGTTTCAGTTTTTAGATTTGCTATACTATTGTCAGTACTATTGTCAGTACACTATTGTGTCGGTACGACATGTGTCAGTCTTTCTGGGTATTTTTTATGATGTAAGATTTCAGCTCAGTCAGTGGAAATCAAAAGACGCCATGTCTGTTCTTTGTTTACAGATGGCTTGGATGTAGCTTAAAAATATGTCTAGTGGTTCAAAATGCTTTCCTACAAAGTTTGTGTCATGACAGAAAAGGAACTCAAAAACAAATTCATTTACTATAAAAACTGCTTAGTACAATTTTGAAAATCAGCATTAGGACTCGCGCAGTTCTAG
Source organism: Enteromius trimaculatus (assembly GCA_032361065.1). Taxonomy (NCBI): domain Eukaryota; kingdom Metazoa; phylum Chordata; class Actinopteri; order Cypriniformes; family Cyprinidae; genus Enteromius; species Enteromius trimaculatus. The sequence goes on along the minus strand of JAUMHP010000052.1, from coordinate 23,436,193 downwards.
AGTGCAAATGAAAACTGTCAATTGCATTTATTTTATTAAACATTAACATATTAGAATCAGATTCAGGGAACTAGATTGACATGCTAAAGTTAAGTATCACATACAGTATTTGTTCAGGCAACAAAGGTTTTATATTAATGTATTAACTGTAAAATATTAATTTCTACAAAAATATTGTATTATTTTTGTTATATCTACTATAATATGGTTAAAATGGCCATATTTGTTTTCTCTCCGCAGTTTGTACAGTCCCCTCAGAGCCTGTGACAATTAAAGAGAATAACACCGCTGACACAGTCGTTGTCCATATTAACACAACAACAAAGGATATAACGCTGAATCTCACAGAGAATCCTGGGAATGCCTTTGATCTGAGAGGTGCAGAACTAATAGCAAAGAAAGGCCTAGACTTTGAAGTATGTTTATTTTATGACTTTCCATTGTCTTGTGCAAATTTGAGTAACAAGACTATGATGACACTGTTAGAAAATCCAGCTAAAACCAGCTTCAAATGGTAGTTATGTTGAAACGGTTTCTAGCTGGTCATTCATGGTCAGTATCTGATCCAAGTTGGTTTAGTTAATCAGCCACACTCCCAGACATTGGCCCTGGTTTAAACATGGTGGTAGACCAAACTGTACAAACCATCTACCATCTTCCGAATACCAGCTTGACCGTGATTTGACTTTGGTTTAGCTTGATTTGGTTCTCAGTGAATGATTACAAAAGTTTAATCCTAACTTCAGCTGATATTAAACTGTTTTCCAGACACTTTTGGGTCCTCAAGAACTAACTGTCCAGATCCGATGTAATAAAACTGGCTACAGAAGTGTAAGTTACTCACAACTGCAATTACAGTTATGGATTCTATGCAGACGAATGCAAAGCACAAAATTGGATAAAAGTCTTAGTATTGGATATAATAAGAACCCATGTGTAATTGTTGTGGGGCATTTCATATTCATTTGTACATCTACAGATCACTCTGACTGTGATTGTTCGTGTTGAGAATATCAATGACAACCCTCCATCATTTGGCAAGAGCGAGTATACACTTGACATAAATGAGGTGAGAGCATATTATTTAACATTTGTCCCAGCAGATGTTTTAAATGTTTATCCAGGTGCATGTTTTTCTTGGTGAAAACATGATTACATATATAGTGAAGTCAGACAACTTGCTCATCTTTTTTTTAAATCTAATGTCAAAGTGAGAATGCTGCAGTTCTAGTCCATTCTAATGTTGCATTTTATGTGTTTTGCACAGCTTACACCTGTTAATAGCAGCATTGCCCTGATTGAAGCAATAGATGATGATTCTGAGGTCCTGTATTATTCTATGGAACCAACTGTGGTAAGAAATCAGTTAATTTTCTCAAATAATGCAATGAAATTGCATGAAAAAAAATATTTCAGTAATTGTTTACCCCATAATAAGTATGCCATTATTTTCTCATCTTCATGTTATTCCAAACTCATATGGTTCATATTATGATGATAATGTAAACAACTGCTGTTACAAGACATTTGAAGTCATACGCTACTTTTATGTGTAAATGCATATGAAATTAAAATTTAGCCTCTTACCTTCATGTTGTTCTTCTTCAAAAAGACTAATTAATATATTTTTTTATGAAATCAGAGACGTTCCTGTGCTTGCATTAAAATGTTTTTATCCAAACCTACAGCTTTTAGGTTTTTATTCACATACAAACATTAATCAACACACATATAAACATCAACTATGAAAAATGCAAGCTCAAACATTAAATGTCTTGGATTAAAGCACTCAATTTAAAACTAATGAAATCAAATAAACTGTGAGAATTTAGAGCTATTGGTTTGGGTTTGAAACGGTATGAGTACATGACATTGTTTGCATATTTGCTTGAACTATTCCTATAATACAAACATTTCCTTACAGAATAGATACTTCAGACTTGAGACCATGTATATACCAAGCATCCTTGTGAACAAGATTTTAGATTACGATGTCATCCAGCAAGTGAAAATGATCTTGTATGTGCAGGTGTGTAAACATGCTACTGTTTCATGTGAATGTGATCATTTGAGACATTCTCTCCTTATCTGACATTTTACACAAACAATTCTTGACAATTACAGGATACTCCACCACCACCACAACTGGGTGAACGCTCTTTCACAGCTTCAGCAACCATTATCGTCAATATTATAGACATTGATAACCGTCCTCCCTGGTTTCAACCATGTACAAGAGTAAGCAGTGGTATTGCCAAACTCTGCCTGAGCCTGGGATACAAAGGCAGGGTAAACCTAACAGAAAAACAGGTATGTTTTCATTCCTTTTTGTGACCATGAAGATAGTTTACCCAGAAATGAAAATTAGCTGAATATTTGTTTACCCTTAGGCCATCCAGGATGCAGATGAGTTTGTTTCTTTGTCAGAAAAGATTAGAAGAAATTTAGAAGTAGCTACATCACTTGCTAACCAATCACCATCACTTGCTGCAGTGAATGGGTGCCATCAGAGAGAGAGTCCAAACATCTGATAAAAACATCACAAATTAACCAACAAACTCCAGTTCAATTAACATTTTGTTATGCATGCTGCATGTTTATCATAAATCACTAAGATTTTGTCATTGCTTCAGGCTAAAATATGAGTCCTCTATCCATACTATTCTTGGGGGTAGTTTCCTCACCTTTCTGGATGGACATGATCATTGCCACAGTGAGCTCACACTGGGGCAGCGTTTGTGGATGAATCATCGCCGTCTTCCCACGGCAGATCGTTGAGCCGTAAAGGCTTTTCGGCTTATTATTTCATTCAACTTATGTGGCTACTGTAAAAATTGGTAAAGGGAAACTTTTATCAAACTTGTTTTTTTTTTTCTGGCATGCTCTGTTTGCAAGTTGATGGTACATTTTTGATGGTACACCTTTGACTTTGAAAAAGGTTGATTTCTTTGCCCCAAAAAAAACAAACAAAACTTGGCTGTCAATCACTGTCCCGCTCACCCAGGTAGCACACAAGGCACAGATATTGAAGACGACTAGAGATTTAATAAACAAAGCAGGAAGGAGTCGAGTCACTAGGTGCCTCCAGGGCGGATCAGGAGCCAGGGTGGGCCATGGCGCATCAAGAGCCACCTGCGGCAGCTGCGGGTCAGAGTAGCCCCCCCAAAAAAATTCCCCCTTCTCTTGGGTATTGAACTCTGGAAGCCGTAAATCAGGAACCAGATTCAGGGTCAGCACTCCTGGCCATAAATCAGGGATTGGAATTGGGACTGGCTCTCCTGACTGTAATTCAGGAACTGGAATCGGGATCGACTCTCCTGGCTGAAATACAGGGACTGGAACGGGAACGGCTCTCCCAGCCGTAAATCAGGAACTGGATAGTGGGAACTGGGTCCGTCTCCGGGAAGCTGGCACTGTATAATATAGCCATACTGTTAGAGACAGTTTAAGGTTAAAACACCCTAATGATGTTTTTTTTTTCTTAAACACATGCAGCTTTTTTGCTTCACAATACATTAACTGATTGGCTGTCTTGTGGGTCATTGCGGTTTTAACTCTTATTCTGACGGCACCCATTCACTGCACCTATTCCAATGGTGAGCAAGTGACATAATGCTAAATAAATCTTTTCCCATAAACAAACAAACTCATGGTATGTTTGATGGTATGGCCTGAGAAAATATTTAACAAATTTAAATTTTGAAGTGCAACGGTGTGTTTTGAATTAGTCATACTAAATTGGTATTTCCAGGAAGGACCCTTGCAATTGCAGCCAGGTCCAGTGTATGCCAGAGATGGAGATAAAAGCAGAAATGAAGAGATAAGCTATAAAATTGTTCGAGGTATTAAAGCATTTTTCCTCACATGACTGTTGCTCCTAGACCTACACACTCAATGTTCAACATGAACTGCACAATCATTTCTGTAATTGCCTAGGAAATGACGACAACATATTTCAGATTGATGAAAAATCTGGAAACATATCCATGCTGAAACCAGCAGATATAGCTGGCCCAATATCACTTTTAGTTTTGGTGAGTTTCTTGTGCATATTATGGAGACTTTGAGAGGTTTTGTGACATGCATCCTCATGAAATCTGGTTAGTATACAATTTTCACTGCTTAATTTTGATAATAGCAACCTTCCTTTATCTGTCCTTCCCAGGCTTCACAGGTATTAAACAGAGATCAGTTTGCCACTACTTCAGTCACTATTGACGTAATGAAAAAGAGCAGAAATGCTCCAAGGTTTGAGAAGGACCGATATGAAGGGTATGTTTACAGTACTTCAGGACCCGAAAACATGGTGTTAAGGGACAGGACATCCAACAGACCCATCAGAGTAAGAGCAAGGGATGAAGATTTTGCAAGTGTAAGTTTTAAAACTTCATTTAATACTATCGTTAGTGATTTAGTTTTAAATTATAGTACATGCAGACATTTTAGTTGTGATTTACACATTGTGATGTACCCTTGTGAAGGTTTAGGGTTGATGTTAGGATTGGGGTTGGGGCTAATAGCCACCCCAACTTGAAAGTTTTTTCATTAATCACTTACAGTACCTCCAAGTTATTCCAATTACATGCAAAAACTTCATCTTCTGAAAACAATTTAAGATATTTTGTTTAAAAACCGGGGAGCTTTCAAATGTCTTAATAACTGCCATGAAATGAACACTGTCAAGGCCCAGAAAAATATGAAAGACATTGTCAAAATAGTCTTTTATCAGTGGATAAGTCTGAATTTTATGAAGCGATGAGACTACTTTTTGTATGCAAAGAAAATAAAAATAACAATGACTTCATTCAACAGTTTGTCTCCTCTGTGTCTCTTTGTGTCATTGGAACACAATTTTTCGTCAATATGACAGTCAAAAGCTTCCTGATTTTCATCTAAAATATTTTAAATTGTGTTCCAAAGATAAACAAAACTTTTATGGGTTTGTAACAACATGGGGGTAAGTGATTAATGACAAAATTTTCAGGTGGAGTAACCTTCATTCATACCAACTTATCACTCCCCTCTGATTTTAAAGCTATAGTTAATTATTAGATTTGGGGATAATATTTGTTTGAGAGAAATGTTTTTTTCCAGGACCAACAAAGAGATTGATCAAGGATCAATAAGAGATTGCCAGTTTCTTCCTTTATTTTTCAGGGAATCAATCCTGACATAAGATATGAAGTGCAATATAGCAGCTATGTTAATATCACAACAGATGGGTTTATACTTTTGAAGAAAGCCGTTCGGACTGATTCCTTTGCTGTGCAGGCAAGTTAATATGTTTTAACCATATAACCAATTGATAATAGTTGCTTGCAAATGAAATCGGTCTACTTTTACCAGTAATTACATGGCCCTTGTTTATGATTTCATTTGTGTCCTGACCAGACCCAGCATTGGTTTTGAAGCTTCCAGCAAATAAAATGTAGAAAAAAAGTACTGCACCATAAGAATGATGCTTAATATAAAGATGTAGAGGGAGTTTGGATTTATGAGATTTGAATGAAGGCAGAGGTACTTAATATTTTAAACTAAATATGTTGTTCATTCATTGCAGCCACAGCATTACCTTATTTTTATCCAGTCACATCTGGGGTCTTTTGTTTGTTTGTTGTTTTTATTTTTGCAATGTAGATTTGTACACACTAAGGGCATTGTATCAAGTGATCATTTTAAATGTAAAAATAGTAAAAACACATAATATATAGTCCAGTAGACTTTGTTACTGAAGACAATGCTGTTAGTATTAAGGCTAAAATCTTCAAAACCTAATTTAGAATTTGAAAATTTAATTGCACTTTATATAAGGTAACCTTCACTACTAGATAACATTCAGTGTTTTCAATACAATGGATTTACTGTATATCTGTATTTGAAAAATAAATGCTAATTGGGTATGTTTAGGTTCAGGAGTAAGCAGGTTAAGATTATAGGGGTTAGAGTTGGATATTTTTGGGTAAGGTTTGTGTTATGGTTAGGGGTAATTCTAACAGTATAACTACAAATGTTAATTTAAGTACTTCAAATGTACAAATATATATCTACATAAGAATACTGGTTCCCACTTTTTATTAGGTGGCCTTAACTACTATGTACTTATATTTAAATTAATAATTTGATAAATTAACATACATGTTTTTTACACTGTGCTTATATTTAAATATTAAAATATCCATTTGTAATTAATAGGGTGTGATGAGACACTTATCCCACGAGACGAGACACTGGCTTCACGAGAACGAGACAAGATTTTTTGACCTTTTTTTTTATAAATCCTCAATGCTAAAATATATTGGGGAAAAATTATTTTATTTAACAAAAACATTCCAAAAAATGTAGGTGCATTTTGTAATCAACCTTTTGAAATTAAACTATTTTAATGAATTACATGCAGTAATATACAACATGTGAACACTGCAAAATATTTTGCCACAAACTGACAGGCAAGTAATTAACAATAAATAACAAAAAATATAACATAGATAAATAGTTACATAGTATAAATAAATAAAAACAAATAACACATGTTCCTTTAAAGTGCTCTATTATGCCATTTTAAAGGCTGTTAATATTGCTTTATGAGTATCTTAAAACAGGTTTACATTTATGCAAGGTTTTCTCCAAAAATAGATTTAATTTTACCCCATTTCTAAATGATTCGTAAACGACTCGTGTGAAGTAGTTCGAAGAATCACTCCTCCTTTCCGTGAGCCCTCACTGCTGTGATTGGTCAGATGGTAGTCCTTTATGATTGGTCTACTGCTACAATGTGTGTCGGAAAACGAAACACCCATAACCATAACTGAAAGACGGCGCAGGATACAGCGTCTTTTTGACATAATGTAATCCATGTAGGAATTGTACTGTTTGTGAGCAGGCAAGTTGTTTGCGATGAAGAACGCTGACGACTCGTTTAGGCGAATGTGACGTCATTTTTGTCATCAAGGGGGTTCGCGGACAGGACATTTTTTGAGACCGCACGGACTGTCCACGTGTATGCGCGAGAAGAATGCTGAAAGAGCGCAAGTCAATTGGTGGCATTGCGCATGTATCGAGCTCGTCCGTCCGCACTAATCTGAGATTGAGTACACTTTGAAAACTGTGTGGACTCGGCCAACACGTGATGAAGTGACCATTGAAAACCATTTGGAATTTGTGTCAGCATGTCATAAATAGAATGTCCTGTTGGAGATTTGTTGCGCCCCTATTCCAAACATATGTAACCCCATACACCTTAAACCACCCTTTAACCTACCCATACCACCAAACTTGTCCCTCACCTTACCCACCTCCCACCTCAATAGCAGCAAAAGTGTTTTGCAATACATTATGATCACAATAAGAACACTTCTTATTTCTATGTAAGTACATAGTAGTTAAGACCACCTAATATAAAATGTGACCAAATATTGTATGACATGGTTTAAATGCATTGTAAGTGTAACTAAAATCATTTTCAATTGATCATCAGCTTCGTGCAGTGGATGTGTCTACTGGTGAGGCAGGAACAACGACTCTCTCTGTGATTGTAGTACCATGTAAGTTAAACAAATTTTGTTTCCAATAAAATTGTCTGTCCCGTTTTGCTTTTGGCGGGCCACTTTCCTGCAGAGTTTAGCTTCACACATACTGGCCTGGAGGTTTTTAGGACTAAGGTTCTGGTGTTTTTACTGGGCTAGAGCTAAACTTTGCTGGAAGGTGGCCTTTCAGGAGCAGGATTAAACACCCCTTGTTTAAGTGTTAGTAAGAGATTAGTTGGCTTCCAGGTGGCATCCAAGATGTCCATTTAAAAAAAATTATTTGAGAAAAACATTCCAGGCCTTTTCTTCATAGACTTCAATGGGAGCCAAGGGGTTAAAGATCTATATGGCAGGTTTAATGCAGCATCAAAGTGCTCTACAGTACAACAGTTCTTCCCTACCACATCACTGTAGTCCCCCCAACACTGCATGTTTTCCATGTCTCTCTATATGGGGAAAATCCTGAAATGTTTTCCTCAAAAACCTTAATTCTTTTCAACTGAAGAAAGAAAGACAAGATCATCTTTGATGATGATAATAGAGTGAGCAAACTATTAGGAATTTTTTATTTCAGAAGTAAACTTATCCTTTATGTTTTTTCAGCATGTTGCCCATCTAATTTTTGTGTTTATATCTATCATATATCAGTAGTGGGGATCCAGTCACCCGATGAGGGGTACCGTGCAGGAGACATGGCTTTGCTGGGCTTCGTAATGGCTGCATTACTGGTGCTCTGCCTCATTGTGATTGGCTATCTGATATCCCGTGTCAAGAAGGGGAATCCTGATGCATTCAAGTCTGAGGTCAGCATCTTCTCATCAAAGCTCAGTGAGTCCAGCTCTGAGTGCCCACTTTGTAAAAGAAATGACGCTTAAGAGAAAGTTCCATAAGAACGCCGTAATCATGTACTACAGCAGGTAAAATACAGCTCGTGAAATTGTGAGATTAACCCTCTGCCCTCATTCAGTGTTTAGGGCCATGCTTGAAGTTTACTCAGCCCCCTAACAGGCCAAGCCCAAGAGATAGCATGCAGTTCACCAATGATGGTTTCTTGAATGAAGGGGACACAGGAAGATCCAGATCCAGGCGAGCTGAACTGAGAGAAAGGAGACTGGATGCAGTTCAAGCAGCGAGGGTGCGAGTGATACCTCGTGAGAGACAGAGGCACTGCCGCTCCTGTGGACTCCAGACGCATACCAACCATTCACACCACCATCCTGCCGTCCAAACCAGAGGAAAGGCGAACAAGAATAAAGTAAAATCCATTTTGGCTAAAGAGAGGAGGAAGGATGACAGGCACAAGACTGTTTGGTTCAAGGAGAGCGAGGATTCTTCAGATATCGAAGTGGAGATAATCCCTGACACTATAGGGTTTAAGCCAGAAGAGGACGTGGAGAAAGATTTTGCACCTCCTCCACCAGAAGACAGTGAGATGGAACTGGGGGAGTTGACAATGCTGAATATACAGGACTTGAGCAGCAGGGAAACAACAAATTCTGATTGTAAAGAAGGACTGAACACAGAAAGAAGAGATCAGTAAGGATCTCAAAAGTTCTTGCCCAGTAAAACTCATCAGAGACTGAATTTCTTTTTTTCCTCAAGTTCAGTTTGGCTGAAATAATTTATATTTCTGAAAATAAAACTGGGTTCAGTTAAGACATAATTAATGGCAAAATACTGACACATTTATTCATAATGAGTCCATTATTATATGTATTTTTCCATTGTGTGATATGCATGCTAAACTAATATGCAAACATGTGATGTCTATAATTTCAGAAAACAATACTTAGAATTTAATGTTGACTTGCTGCTTTATTTAATGTCAGCTGTGTCTATGAATAATACATTGTGAAAGAGAGTATTTTGTGTACATTGTGGAAAACTTCTACTGTAGAATAAAGCAAATAGGAAAGTAGCAACAAGACTTGATGTGGGGCCTGATTAAAAATACAAGCTATATTTTGTATGAAGTGTGCTATATAAATAATCTTGCCTTGTCTCGCCCCGAAACACACTGTTTGCCTTAGTGCTTACATTCTGAAACAACATTTAACAGTCAGATGCTAATGCACTAAAATGTGGCACCACTTGAGGGCCCCATTGGCATGAGTCCTGGCTTTATTGTCACTGCCAGTATGTCCACTTGTTATGTTTTTTATATATATATATATATATATATATATGTAAGTAGTAAGAGACAACAAATGTGACCTGTGCCCATTTGACACATTATTCATTTACAGGTTATTAAATTATCAACTTGATTAACTCTGATAGATAGTAAAAAGGGCCTATTTCAAGGCAATATTTCAAGACTAAAATGTACTGCACTGAAGCAGCTTAGGATTATATATATATATATATACACACACACACACACACACAGGTACTGGTCATATAATTAGAATATCTTCAAAAAGTTGATTTATTTCATTAATTCCATTCAAGAAGTGAAAATTGTATAATGTATATATTCATTCCACACAGACTGATATATTTCAAATGTTTACTTCTTTACATGTTCATGATTATAACTGACAACTAATGAAAACCACAAATTCAGTATCTCAGAAAATTAGAATATTACTTAAGACCAATACAAAGAAAGGCTTTTTAGAAATATTGGCCAACTCAAAAGTATGAACATGAAAATTATGAGCATGTACAGCACTCAATACTTAGTTGGGAGGTGTCAAGTCCGGTTGGAAAATTAAATTTGCATCTCCATAAAGTCGCCTATCTATTAAAGTGCTTGGACACAGAGCTTTGTGAACAGCCAGCCTCTTTTTGCAATGACCTTTTGTGTCTTCTTGCCCTCCTTGTGCAAGGTGTCAATGATCGTCTTTTGAACAACTGTCAAATCAGCACTCTTCCCCATGATTGTGTAGCCTACAGAACTAGACTCAAAGACAATTTAAAAGCCTTTGTGGGTTAATTAGCAGAGTGGAGTGTGGCACCAGGCGTCTTCAATACTGAACCTTTTCACAATATTCAAACTTTCTAATACTGAATTTGAGGTTTTCATTAGTTGTCAGTCATAATCATCAAAATGAAAAGAAATATCACTAAAAAATATATCAGTCTCTGTGGAATCAATGTTTACATTGTACAAGTTTCACTTTCTGAATGGAATTAGTAAAAAAAAAAAAACTTTTTGAAGATATTCTAATTATATGACCAGCACCTGTATATAAAAGCATGTTAATATGTGGGTATCAAAGATCATACATTAGGCTTTTGAGTAACGGTTAAAGAACATTATAGATTACATTTTTACTGACTCTAAATTTATATACAGTGCTTTGCGAAAGTATACAGTGTTCTGTCTTGTTAAACTGCTTTAAAATTACTTTTTCCCCACAATCTGCAATCCACACACCATATTGACAAAGCAAAAACAGAATTGTCTCAACTTTTAAAAAATGAAAGACAAAAACTGAAATAAGTGCATTGAATAGGAATTTATAACCTTAACTAAATATTTAGCTGAAGCACCTTTACAGTTGTAATGGGTTACTAACTATTATTGACTACGCCACTCCAATTTTACTGGGTAGGAGATCCCAGGACCACCACAAGAGGAGTCCGGCATGGTTATTAAATGAATATGCTCAAATCAGGATTTCAACAAATAACAATTCACTTTTATTAAATACAATAAATACAATGACATCTAATTGTGCTCACGACCCGGCAAAACACTGCTCATATGAGATGGAAATACAGAAAGCCAGGGGGTAGTAGAGCGCTTCCAATCCTTACCAACCAACACAATACAAAAAGGAAAATACAATAAAGACAAAAGAAATTACAATTTACAAACCCACACTTGTGCATAAGGAAGTGAGAATCTGTATTCACACTAAGCAAGGTTATGCGTCAGGGCCTTATTAGAACAAAACAAAAGAATCAAAATACAAAAGACCTGGGCAACACTCAACAATATAGTATTCGCAAAACAAACCATAAAAAAAATTAAGATGGGAAAAACAGTGGTCAACTAACCAATTCTAAAAAAAGAGAATACCACATTAGCAGCAAAACACAATTCGTTGGTCCATATTACACAATAGAAACCATGTGATTATATATTTATTACAATCAACGTTAAAATGCTATCGCAATGATCATACACCTACACCATAAAGTGGCTATAATCATCACAATATATAAAAAAAAGGAAAGAATTTTAACACTCATTTAGAAAGATAGTAAATAAGTACATACAAAGACATCTAACGTAATTATTATTTTACACAATAGAACGACCTACCATAGATCGTCAACCCCCACGTGCATCACGCTAAACTGTTCATTCAATGTCTGCCTCAGGTGTAGTGCCGAATTTTGACCCGCTGCCAGATTATGACTCCCCTAGTTTTGGTAGGTGTAGTGTTAGGTGTGGGGGAGGGTTATGATTAGGGGCGGGGTTAGGATTACTGTTGATTTCAACGAGGGGAGTCATAATTCGGCAGGGATTCAAAATTCGGCACAACACCTAACAAATACGAGTCTCAACACATCTCAGATGCCTAAATTAAAATGGCTTCTATACAAAATGTGTTACAAATATTTTTATTGTATACTATAAAATAATTCACTTAAACCACCAGTCAATCATTAACACTCACGAGCAATATGCAGTGTTGATCATTCGGTATCCACAAAGGGTTAAGTTCAGAATAACCTGCATGAAAACATCAGTGATTATTCTTCCCGCAACGGGAAAATTACCTGCACAGTGCAATTGAATTAATTAGGAATACACATTTAAACAGTGTCCTGTCTACCATCATAATAAAATAATTCACTTAGACCATCAGTCAATTATTAACACTCACGTGCAATATGAAGCATTGATCATTCAGTATCCACAAAGTATTTAGTTCAGAATAGCCAGCATGACAACATCAGCGATTATTCTTCCAGCGACGGACAACCACCTGCATGCCAAACAATTTACATGCTGCTAGAGTCCTTTAGAGTTCTGTCTATCATCAGAGGTTCAACATCGCCCCCAGTGGCTTGGCTACACAGTCTTAAAACAATGTTTGTTTGTGCCTGTGGCATCAGTGGATCAACTTCACTTTTGCAATGCTACTGTAGGAATATACTTTTTTTTGCTTAAAGAAAACAAAAATAACATAATTTACTCTATCTATTCTTCTTCAGTGACTTACGTCTTCCACCATTTTAAATAGTATTGCAATGCACCATATTTGCAAGCTTTGATGTATTTGATGTAAATGGCCAGGTTTACATCTAGGTGAAAGCACACACATGTGTGTAATCTACGGATGTTTACATCAAGAGGAAAGCATTTCCGTTGAGATGCTCTTTAAAAAAGCGGAAGACTTAAGTCATGGGAGAAAAATGGATAGAGTCAGTGATGTTATTTTGCAGGTAAAACGGTATTCTCCTAGCATCGCAAAACTGAAGTTGATCCACATGGACTGTTTTATCAATGTTTTTTACTATGTTTCTGGAGCTGGGATCAATTCAGTTGTATTGCTGGAGGGACAAAAGGGTCTCTGATATCAACAAATATATCTTAATTTGTGTTCTGAAGATGAACAGGGGTCTTATGGGTTTGGAACAACATGAGGGTGAGTAATTATTGACAGAATTTTCATTTTTTTAGTGAACTAACCCTTTAAGGTTTTCATCTCAATATTTTAGCGCATTGAATTTTTCATTTACTTTGACGAGTCCCTGTCACTATTAGCAGCATGAGACTGCTACAAGCACACCTTACTTTTAGGATGGTGCAGGTGATGAGCAGAGCTGATGTCCTTTAAACATGATGCTTGGAACTGAGCTTCATTAAACCAGAGAATATTGTCACAGTCTGAGCATCCTTTAGGTGCATTTTTTGCTAGTTCCAAGTATGTTCCTCTTAAGGAACTTGAACTGCATCGACGAGACGCAGTGGGAACATCATGGCGGGTGACATCACTGGCCAGGAAGCATAAAAGCATGTGGAATGTTGCCGGCTTTCTGTCATTCAGCGAAAGAGCTCTGTGTTGTGTGTTTGTCAGTAAAAAAAAAAAAAAAAGAAAAGGGGCGAGGGTGACTCAAGTTAGAGTGTGTGAGTTCCTCTATGCAAGAGAGATATATTGCTGGGTGACACACACACGCTATGTGTAGTCTGCCGGGGAGTGAAGCACATTGATGCAGTTCCCCAACAAAATGAGGAGAGCTGCAGATATTGTGACAGAATGTCACTATGTGTGCTCCGCTCCCGGGGGTTTGCAGACTGACCGCGAGCAGGGGAAACTGAGACGGGCGAATCCCTATCTCAATCCTCTACACCTCATATCTCTACACCTAAACCTAACCCTACCCATGAGTAATGCCTAAAATCATATTTAATGATAGATGACTTACACTGATGTACAAGTACCAAACACTGATTGTAAACCTAGACTTCACAAAAATGATAAACTGGTTCTTCATATCTGATTGGTTAATCACAATGTTGTTCCCAGGGTCAACAAAGATTTTGACCCAGGGACATGTCGAACGCAGCAAAATCAGGTTCTGCAAGTCCAAGGTCACTTTATCGCCCCAGTATGTGAAGCTCTTGAAGCTCTATATCTAAATATAGAGCGCCAGCCGAGATGAAAACAAAACCGTGCTGAGGTAAATGAGAAAACAAACGTTTTTTGCGGACGCAGCCAATAAATAAATAAATAAATGCTTTCAAGAAGGAGCCTGTCATTTTTATCTCCTCATGACAGAAATCTGCTGGTAGATCTTTGGCTACTGAACCACTCAGTGATGATGCTGAAGTTCAGGATTCTCACTGTCAAGCAGGTCATGTCACAAATTAGGTCAGAGGACTGGTATGTCACGATAGAGCTAAAAGAGTACTTCACGTACAGACGATTCTTCCTACAGGAAGTCCTAGTTTTGAAAAGTTTACCAATATCCCTTTAGCCTTGCACTCTCACCCCGCACGTTTAGGAAGTATGTGGATGTTGCGCTGGCTCCGTTGCGACTCCAGGGAATATACATACTCAATTTGATTGAGGACCGGCTGATTTTAGCTCAATCAGAGAGCGAAGTGATGGACCTACATGGGAAATTCCAATCAGGATGGACCACACCATAGTGCACCCTCGCCCGGAGTTGAGGAAACTGAGAGTGTGGCCTCTGAGGGGGCACAGCTCTTAGCCACAGGTCTCTCAACCTAGGTTGTTGAGGCCATCGTTCAATCCAGAGCTCCATCTCAATCTCCATCTATGGTCTGAAGTGGAAGTTGCACTTCCTGGTGTAGAGAACGCCAGCAAGATCCAGTTAACTGCCCAGTTGGTACAGTTCTGGAATCTCTGCAGGTTAGATTTTCTACTGAGGTCACCCACTCCCTGAAGGTTTACGTGGTGACTATATCGGCTTACCACACCTCTCTCTGTGGACACACAGTTGGTAAAGAACCTCCCGGGTACACTCCCGGGTTTTGACCTGGGATCTGGCTGTTGTGTTAGAGGCCCTCTGTGGGCCACTATTTGAGCCCATAGAGGAGATCTCCGATCATCTGTTGACATTCAAGACCACACTATTGCTAGCATTGTGTTCTCTGAGGAAATTAAGTGACATTTCAGGCCCTCTCAGTGGCCCCTTCACATCTTTACTTTGTGCCTGGCATGGCCAAAGCCTTCCTGTACCCATGAGTGGGTTACAGTCCTAAGGTACCTACTGTCACACCTACAGGCCTTCAACCCTCCTCCTTTCAGGGAGCCTGGTCAGCAGAAGCTAAATTGTATGTGTCCAGTGTGAGCAATACATACAATTTGGAAGTAAAATTAGGTTCCACCTGTCATGAGTGCCCTCAAGCTCCACTTGAAAGCACCCGCACCCACCTTACCTTATGGACCCATTCTCTCATGGACTCTAAATCCCATAAGGCACTGCACACTAACACCTGTAATTATATCTAACAGCTGCAGTTAATCACCTCTCTCACTCACTAATTAGCAACAGCATTTAAACCCCAGTCACTCTGAGAATCATCGCTAAGTCTTGATTTCTGAGTGTTATTTCCCATGTGTGGTTTTTGTGTTGTGACCTTGGACTTTTTTCACTGGATTATTCGATTGTTCACTGCCTGGGGTGCATTCTTTGTACCTCACTAAGTTAGCTGGATTTGATTGTTGATGATTTGGCGTGCTCTTGGATCATTCGGTTCTTCGACGCTCATCCAGGACTTGCTGTCATAGCAACAGATCCGTAAGTGTAAACCTGCTCGGGTATGTAAACAGTATTAGATCACGGACACTCAGTTATGTCCACTTCATTTATATGAAAGCAACAGCGATATTTGGCCAATTCATTTTGTACTAGTTCAAGTCAAGGATGACTGCGCATTTATTTGATGCAGGGTATTTTATATATCTAAAAAATGCAGTCTTTCGTTTGAAAAGTGCACATGTCACTTAAACATAGTTTGTGTAACACTGTTTTTCCATTAATAAAAATTAAACTGTAACTAAAGATAATGCAGTATTTGATTCTCTTATTGATTTCATACAGATGCATACAGGTCATTTTCTAAAAAAAAAAAAAAAAGGGGAAGCATTCTTTTTCATATATTTGATTATTTCAGATTGAATTTATATTTCAGAGTAGTAATAGTAAGTTACTTTGTGTAACCAAGATGAGAGACCATGACTATAAAAGCGAAGGTGGAAGGTGCAAGGATAAGGAGAGTGTCAAGCCGTCTGTCTCGGTGCACTGATCCCGGAGCAGTTACTAGCACCCATTCACAGTCACCAATTATGAGTGATTAGTAACACCTGTCGCTATTTACCAGCCATGGATAAAAGCCTCACCTGCCAGTAGCTCTACGGCTAAGCTCAAGGTAACTACCCTAACCTCATGCTTTTACTTCCTTGTTACCTGAAAGCTTGATGCTTCCTTGTGTGTCGATCTCTGCAGATGTAACCTGTCTGATTCTCACTCACCTGCACCGAGCACTGAACCAAAAGAAGGGACATAAGAATCTTACCTGCTTAACCCATTTGTGATACTCACCTGTGTTAAAGGAACATAGTATGAGAATCAAGGACAACCGGCAGCTCAAGCCATTTCTGCTTACCTGACCGGAGAGGATCGAGTATGAGGATGACACACAGGAGACCGACATTACACCAGTTTTAACCTGCACTGTGCACTTACCTGATATACTTACCTGCTAGAGACGCTGGAACAGGAATTCATCTTTCACACAAGCTAAGTCATGTTCATGTTCTGACATGTATATCTCACCTATGTTTAAGGAGATCACCAACCAAAATCCTGAGGATATCCATCACTATTGCACTTACTAGTGTTCACAAAGCTTGGAGTGGAAAAGAGTGATTAGGAGATCCCTGAGTGGACTGTCAGGAGACAGTCCGGACTCATTGATGTTAGTCTAAAAACTGATTCCCAGCTTTGCTTTATTCTTTTGTTGTTTAATAAATCCTGTTGTCCTCCCTCACTAACGTCTCCAGTGTGCCTTGTCTGAGTCTGACAGAGAGTTTTCAGAATTCAGCGTATATTGCTGGATAGACCGGATCCTTTAGCGCAACGTGACAGTGTGCTCACAGAAAGATATTGTTTTTCCTGTGAGGGTATTATTTACTTAACCAACTTGTTGGATCCCTATGTTAAGAGTTCCACTCGCCATAGTTGGGCATTAACAACTGTGTGCATTGCCTTTCATTTCTTTGTGAGTGGCACTTTCCGGTATGCTGTTGGAGACGTAGAGAACATTGGGAAAATTGGGAGAACATTGTCTGCCATTCAGGTTGTCAACCAGGGCTTTTTTTTTCTATTGCAGGTACATTAAACATGATGATGTAACATGACCTATTTCTGTAACTATAGGTCAATTATCTGCAGGCTTCTCTAATTTGATTGGTACCATAGGCTGCACACACATTGCCATCCAGGCCCACCCCCCAGGCCCCAATGAAGGGATTTTGTCAATCGAAAGGGGGTTCACAGTATAAATCTGCAGGTAAGTTATACTGATATTTTAGATGGTAATATATAATGAAAACTTCTCCTTGGATCGCCACCTTACCATGGTGGAAGGGTTTGAGGCTCACCTCCACGCGCAGCTCGGCCTGCGGCAAGAGGCGGCGTGCTGGTGTGGGCTTGTTCATAGCCCCCCAGCTTAGCCGTCATGTGTAGGAGTTCACCCCGATTAACGAGAGGGTTGTTTCCCTGCACCTTCAGGTCAGGGTTAGGTATCTTACTGTTGTTTGTGCCTCCCAAGAATGGAATGGGAGATTGACAGATGGATCGGTGCAGCTTCTGCAGTAATGTGGTCGATGTACCGGTCTGCCGTGGTGAAGAAGGAGCTGAGCTGCAAGGCGAAGTTCTCGATTTACCGGTCCATCTACGTTCCTACTCTTACCTATGCTCATGAGCTTTGGGTTATGACCGAAAGAATGAGATCCCGGATACAGGCGGCCAAAATGAGTTTCCTCTGCAGGGTGGCTGGGTGCTCCCTTAGAGATAGGGAACACACTCAAGATCCTCTGAGAGCGCCTCAGAAAAGAGGGGTGAGGTCAGCGGAGCTCATGAAGATTTAAAGGGGAAGTACACAGAACAGAGTGATCTCTAAACAGCTGTCTATGACAGGGTAAAATTAGCCTTTTTTACATTATCTTTGAGAAATTTTAAAGCAATCTATATTACAAACTTTCCATTAAGATCCTAAAGAATCATATTAGCTTGTGGAAAATTGCCTTTGTATGACCCCTTAAGCTAAGCCATATTTGTGAAACTGTGAGATGAGATGAGCGATGAGATGAATTAGGTGTGTAAGCTACAGGACAGGTTTGGGAAGCACTGATGTAGTTAGTTTTCGTTTATCACTTGCCTGTACACTTTTATATAATACAATATAAAACCATTTGTTTGGTTACACAAAAACACGTAATATATTACTCTTATCTGTACTCTACAAGTCTTACTTGCAGTATTTTTCAATCCTGGTCCGTTTGTGTCTTTTACCTGACACACTCAGTTCAGTTCTTGAAGTTCTCAGGACTGAAGTCCCCTGCTGTAATGAAATACTTTTTATTCACTGCATTTACCTGCTCTCTGATGAGAGAAATTGCTCAACAGTTTTCAGACATCTTTGACTGAGGAATCCAACAGCAAAATAATGAAAATGTAAATTGGTAAATAAATAGACTGAATATATCAATAACATATTTTAAAAAAGGTTTATAAATTTCACTTTTATACTGCAATAACACCTTCAAAATATTTTTTTCTTTTAAAGACTGTGTTTACTGTGTAACGTTAACGGCAAGAAGCTGAACGCCCTCTTGTGTCTGTATCATCATACTGCGCATGTAGTTTAATCACTACCTATTACTTTTCAGTTGATTCCTTTTTTTAAGTTTCAGTTGTAAGAAGCAACAAAATGTTTTGGATGGGTTTGAAGTGATTTGAAAATGTTTAATAAAAAGCACAAATAGTCGTCAATGGTCTAGCTTTTTGCCTCTTCGGTTGTCATGGAAACATACATAACCATAATAAATGTGATTTGGCTAATTCATTTCACACGAGGCATCAATAAACCTAAAATTACTTATATGCAAATCAAATTAATAACGCAGTATGAAAACACTCGAGAAGTAATGAGCTTATGTAACCCAGGTTACCGCAGTCCTCATAGGCCCTGTAATAAAAGAGAAATAAGTTTTAATTAAAGTATTACATATAAAAGTTTTCTATTTCTGTTTTGAAATTTTTACAAAGTTTTTTTTTGGCAATAAAAGTTCATGTAACAGCCATAAAATACTGAAAAAATAATAATATATAAAAATGTGTGGAAAAATACTAGCTCCGCCTCCGGGTAATGAGGTCATCGGCGCGTGCAGAAGTGACGAACACAGACTCACCAGGTGAAAGGCGAGTGAAGTTGATTGCTGAACTGTGAGATGCAGCCTGCGATGATGTGCGTCGTCTATAGCTGTAAAAACATGAAAAATTACAATATAGATCAGCGATTGAAATATTGAATGTGATTTTAGTGCTATTTGCACTTTCTCTACGCGAACTGACGATCTCATTTGAATCAAAGCTGCGCCATTGAATCACCCGCGAAACTAACGCGCAGCTTCTCAGTGATCTACGGCTCTGTTCATAAACTGGCGCTGCATTAAAAAACAGCTGACGAAGATTTGGCGCTAATCAAAGAACCGGCTTTATTGATGAGATGCGCATAATATATCGTACGATACATATCGTGCAGCCCTAGTGTAAATGGTTCTTAAATACTGAATTAATGTATATATTACGGTTAAACATGCACGATAATGTGAATGTAAGTGTTGATTAAGATTTAATCTGTTTAAATGTTTCAAAAGGTTTTTTTGTGTTGTAAAGCAGATAATTGTAGTTTGGCCATGTGCTTTTGCAGCATGCATGTAAAATAGCTCCTGTGTTTTTTTTGCTAGCCATGTGCTCAAACTATTGTTCTAAAAATGCAAGTGCATTCGTTATAATGTTTATTCTTTCTGTTTGGTTGACCATATGCAAATTCAAAAATCTTCTTACGTTAAAAGTGAGAGGGACGGTAAATGCTTTATTGTGCATTTAAGTATTTTATTTAAATTGGTTAGAAGTTTATATGGGAAATTATTGTATGTATTGATTTTATATGCAAATATTGAAAAGTGAATAGAAATTAATGGTGCCTTTTCACCTTGTTTTTTCAAGGTTATCTACTTTAGTTTTTTCCCCCCTGTGAATCCCGTTCCTGATATTTGGAGTGTGGAGTCCTGTACGTTAGGTCCCAGATCTCATTGTTTCTGCAATCTTGGAGGACTTTCGTTTTGGTGGAAACTGGCGAGTTGCCACGGTTTATGGAACCACAATTTAGTGTTGCCCAATTCATCTGATTGGTAGGACAATTTGAGTTTACATTTTCCCTTGTCTACTGAACACAGGAACGACTGGGAGTCAGAGCTATAACTGGTTCTGTGTGACAGAGTTACAAATCAGTGTTGAGAATTATATACTGCAACAAGTACATTATAAACATCTGACCATATTGAACTGTTGAGCATTTTGCTATTGAACAGGCGAACCACATATTTTCTTTTCTTTGGACTGCCGAATCGTTCTGCCGAATCATTCTGCGACTTCTCATGGCAAGAACTTTTGGGTTAAACTTTTGAATTGTTTTTCCTAATTGGAAGTGTTTGTCACTGTTGTCATTGCATTATTTACCTGAGGTGAACTGCATTTGTTTGTTTATTTATTTTTTTTGTCCTTTTCTATTTCTGTAAAGGAAGAAAACACTTGATGTTATGTAAAATTCTATATTTTGTTTCATACAGAACTAAAGAAAACCTTTGACTCGTTAACAGTTAATTTTTTTTTTGTTAATTTTTTTTAGCGCATTTCATGCATGCGCAGTGTGACAAATTATTTGTCAGGAAAGTGGGACAATTACCTCGGAGTAACTGCACATGGCATCAGTTACACGTGGGAACTGATGTCTTTTACGCTCACTATATTAAAAACTGAGGAGCGTCATTTTGCAGAGACTTGTAAAGAACCGTTCCTGTCTGTTGCACGTAAGTGGGGGCAAAACGACAACCATTGGAACAACATGGTTGCCGCAATTCGTCTTTAGACTCTATGAACACATGAACTGTGTCGTAAGTTAATTATATGATGCAGAGAAGTGTCACAGTGAGTCTTGCTGACACCGGCTTTGTGGTAGTTTTAGCAGCGAGTCTATTTTGTCTTGGATCTCAAAGAATAACCTATTTAATCTAGCATCCGCATGCAAGCCTTCTGTTGCATGGCAAAAATGTAGTATTTCTTATACAAAATGTGAGAAGGGTCAGACATCCTTTTTTTTGTTTGCTCAGTAATTTATCTTTGACCTTCATTATGTTATACTGTGTTTTAAATAAAATACAAACCATTAAAAAACAAAAAAAAAATTTCTCATCTCCTCACATTATTTCTTACCTGCTTCAGTGACAGTCGCTAATGGCCCATTAGGGGAGGGGTCTTTTGGTCTTTTCAGGTGTAAATCACTGAATATTAATGACCATTGTCACTCCCTCGCATACTGGCTTTTAGCCTCAAAACATGTCTTTTAAAATTTAAAACACTATATTGTTTTCTCTGAAAAAGTAAGTGGAATGATTT
>JAUMHP010000052.1:23400940-23414392 GCA_032361065.1 Enteromius trimaculatus | reverse complement strand
GTGAAATCACGCACCTGATGGCATTTACCGCTGACTACAGGACCGCGTTTACTGACAAAACGCGCATTATAGATCGGCCGATCGTGATCGGAGCATCCCTAAATATAATAGGATACTCATATCAATAAATTACTGTCATATACAGCATGAATACAGTTCATCAATACATTGCTCAGAATATATTTACTTACATATTGTAAATTCACTATCACACAAAAAGAGACAACAAAAATATGAATAAAGCAGGGCAGATTCAGGATCGAACTTATAGACTTATAGCTCTTCTTTTTTTTTTAGCCGTTATGTCTAACTGGGACATATATATTCAGTATGTATATGGGGAAAATAAAATGCCTTTAACTGTTAACTGTTCAAGTCACAAACAACAACTACAGTCATTCAGTCATTTGAATCGCAGTAACCCTTTGGTTCGCCAGAAAAAAAAAAGTCTACTTGTTTAATTAGTTGACACAATCTGTCTTAAGTCCTGTGAATGTTGTTAGTATAAGGTCGGTTGTCTGGATTGTTGTGAGCATTGTGCGTCAATCACGTTTAAATGAATTCCAGTGTGTGCGTCATCCAGGTTTTGATTGCTGCCTCGACTGTATCCATGTAGTTTTCCAGCGTTCGAGATAACAGGCGAGGACATGCGCCAAAAGAAACTATGTAACATTTTCCTAAACTCCCGTCGCATCAGACAATACAAAACTGGATTCAAACAACTATTAGTGTGAGCAAGACAAACAGTCAAGGGGAAAACATAAGTATGCACCATGTAGTATGTTTTGTCCCAGTGCACCGCGTTCAGTTTCACCAGCACGCCCCAGAGAGTGATCGCATGGTTTGGCATCCAACATATGAAAAAAGAGAGGACCACTATCGTTACAGACTTTGCCACTTTGGACCGTCTTCTTTGACGGGTATTAATGCCCCTCTTTCGGATAAACCTCAGCAGTAACAGATAACACACTGAGAGAATAAACATGGGCAAGATAAACGCAATGACAATTTTCTGGAGGTGATAAAGAGCGAGCCAATCCTGGCCATCGGGGAACTTCAGGAGACAGAGTTTTTCACCTGCAACAACTGTCACGGTGGAGAAAATTGAAGTTGGAGCTGTCGCCACAGTCGCCAAGATCCACAATACAGCACATACCCACTTCACAGACACTGACTTCTTTCGAGAAGGGATCTTTAAAGCAGATGCGACAGACCAGTAGCGCGTGATGCTCATCGCGGTGAGGAAGAAGACGCTGGCGTACATGTTCATCACAGTGACTGATAAAATGATCTTGCACATGGCGTTACCAAACGGCCAGCTGAAATCCAACGCCGTATCTACAGCCCAGAAAGGCAAGGTCAACACAAACTGAAAGTCGGTGACAGCTAAATTGATGACGAAGAAATTAATGATGGATTTCTTTCGACCTTGTCTTATCTTCATTAGGAAAAACACCAAAAGGTTCCCGAACAAACCCACGGCGCACACCGCGGAATAGACCACCGAGATTATAATCCTCAGGACGAGGCTGCCGTCGGCAGTCACATCTATGTCTTCCAGACTGCTGAACTTGTGCTGATCCGTTAAACTTCTGTTTAAAGTTCCCAATCCGCTTTGGTTGAGAATGTCACCCATTATTTCTGAAGGAAACTCTCCAACAGGTGCCTGGTGGACTAAGGTGTCTGCTGATCGCATCTCAGTTAGTCTGACATTGTTTCACACAGAACATAAACGGTTTTTGATGGAAATGGGTTCCCATAGGTGTAAGCGACGTGTTTTGAACACGCAGAGCACCTGACAGCCAGCGTTTTATGCAGAAGCGCGCTGGGAGCGCCCGCCTATGAAGCGCGCGCACTGGATAACTGACAGCCGTCCTCTTGACGTCATGTCATACAGATTTGAGGGAAGAGGACAAAAAGATTCTAAAATAGACAAAAATAATAAAATCGAAAAATAAACTTGAACCAAACGAATAAGTAACAGCAATATAGTGTAGAGTAGGCTAGTATACACCGTGCCAGCTTATTGTTACATTTATTAGTCATAGTTATTCAAATGCAGTATCAAATGATTTAACATTTAATGCTACTATGATTCAATATTCACGTTCATGGATTTTATGTTATGTTAATGTTTGCTTTTTTTTTTAGTTCCCGTTGATAGCTCATACTACTCTTAGAGTCAATAAAGCCTTATCGTGTATCATTTTATCATATATCATCTTAAGCCTCTGCAATTTACGGGGTAGATGGGAATGGCATCGTAAATTGATATTAAATATGTTTCCTTGCTGTTGTAACCACCAGAGGGGGCACTTGATGAACACTCATATCAGCAGCAGTTAGTTTGCTGCTACTCCCTTAAAATTAGCTTTTTCAGATTTCAGCTATTCGATTTATGGATGAATGTCAGGTAGAGTGGAACAGGTAGACAATTAGGCTACTTAGTAGGTGTTAAAGGGATAATTCACCCAAAATTAATTACTTTGATGTTGTTTCAAAACTATAATTTATTTATTTATTTATTTTATTTTTTTTTTTGCAGTGGAACTATATATTTCCATATCCTAATGCAAATAAACAAATGATAATGATGATCTTCAAAGGATACAGGCTATGGGCATATGGCAATATCCAACAATTAAATGCATCATAGAAAATATAATTAATAGTATTACTATGTAGTATATTATTAATAATATATTATTGTTAATCGCATCAACATGGATACAAAACAAGCCTTCTTGCATTAAAAAATAGCTCCCCGGAGCTGAAAGAAACTAAACAGAATGTAAATCGACTTTATAGCTGTAACGACAAGGGAATAAACCGTCTTAACACGTTGTGTTCATATAGCTACCAACATTTAAAATCGCACAGATTAAACTCAAGAACGCCTCCTGTGATGGTGTACATTTACAAACGGATGAATTATGAGATAGGACTCATTTGATTGAGTATAAACACAGTAAGCACTAAACAAAGAACTGGAGTGGGGCAGACACACTAAACACAAAGACAGGGTCCTCCTACTAGAAGAGCGAGGGGGCGGAACTTTTAGAAAGTTTTACTGAAACTCCGTTCGCTGTTCTTCTGTGTGCTGCATCACACAGCCGTCCCAGCTGAATTAACGGAGTCCAAAATCGCCCATGCACCGGATTCACAGACTTTATCATGCTACATCATTTGTCTCGGACTGATGACCATTGCAGATCTCTGGCTTAATAAATGCAGTAGCGTTCTTTTGTGTGATGGGTCCAAACTACCGACGCATAAGGCTGAGGCAGAAGTTACAATTAAAACTATCACCTTTTAAATGGACTGTAGATGTACCAGGAGTGATCTGTCTTCTCCTTTGTGCAGTTTGACATGATGGTTCAGCTGGACTACGGCATTAAAGTTTTGGGACCAGCAAGTTTCTCTCTCTGCTTTGTGATAACAGCTGGGCTTCTGTCCATGTTCGAGAGCACAAAAGCTAGCGGATATAATCAAGACACAGGTGAGTGGGTTGAGCTTGTGTCTCATTGTAGTCCCACGCTCTGATTTGTAACGTTATTTGTTTGTTTGTCAGATGATGTGCGCGTGTTCGCACAATGGTGTTTGTATACAGTGGCCAATAAAGATAGTTCATAAAGAATGTTGCTTACCTTCTGATTTTAAAATGGCATATTTTTCTGTTTTTTAATACGAAACCTATTGTGGCAGGTTGAGGTTGTAAAACATTAATTACTGGGTTATAGCAGTAATAGCAAAAATACTTTTTTGCTTATATTGCCTATTAATAATATAAGCATTGTTACAAATGCCACTTGTCAAATTTTGTTAACATTGACATTCATGCATTTGTAATTGCCCATACTTTGGGAATCATATTCTGACACGGTCAACCTGCAAAAAGTGGAAGTGTAATATTTGGTACAGTTTGCGACTTTATGAATTACGAGCTATGTCCTGTTCCCAGGTTTCTTTTTGAGCTGTTTATTATTTGTAATGGCACATGCTGTACATAATGTTTAATTTTTCTACTGGCACTCTGCTGTAGTTGGATATGAATTCATCTTTATTTTGTTATTTGAACAGAAATTAGAATTTTAGGCCACAGTACGCATTGCAGTATCAATTGCTGATGTATGAAGCTAACGAATATTACACAACCACAAAACTTCAGAAATACTTGTCATAAAATGTTTTTGTTATTTTTAGTCCTATTGGGAATACATTTTTAAGTGTGAGGTATAAGGATACTGTAATGTGAATTGTATTTAAATATCAGCATCACATTACTTCCGTTTGGCTTTTGTGTGTTTTTGACTTATGTTTGCCCTGATGGTGTGTACACCCCTCACTCCATATCCTGTTTCTTAGAGGTTACTACCCCTAATGGTGTTTCCCTCTGCTTCCACAATCATGTAGGTCAAAGCAACAGGGCTGCCAGTGAACAGACTGAACTCATGTAACAAAGACTGTTCAAATGTTTGTACTACAGAGTCTCTAGGGAAATATTGGAACATGGAGAACGCAGACCTGAGAAGTTATTTTAGTTTTTACTCTACCACAAATAAATCCTTCTGTAAGTTTATTTTCTGTTGTTTGAACAGAATGACAGGCTTCATCTTGCCTTTATTATAAAAATTCATGGTTATATTTAATTAATTAATTGAATTATAAAAATCTGTGCATTTGGGGAATTGGGGAATTTTACTAACTTTGAAAGTTTGATGAATTGTCTTTGTTTGTTGTCTTTGGTGTATAAGCTCGGTAGTTGAGTTTTGCTTACTAGATTAAGCCAAAAGAATCTGATATTCTAAGGCTGTTGCACCAGCTGTAGACCTAGTTATGAGTAGGCACTAAGTTTATCGAGTGCTAAATATTTGAGCTTTTGGACCATTACACGTAGCTGAAGCATAACTCCTATGTATACAGTAACTAAATATTTACAGACGACCCTGAACAGCAGTAACGGCTGGAATAACGAGCACATCTCTTGCCTGGCAGACATTAATCCTTTAATTCATTTATATTTGAGAGAATATGATGTAAATAGCTGTATAGAAATAACAGTTTGGTTACCTCATGTAGATTAGTAATCTCTATGTGAAGTAAATAGTAGTTGAACAGTAGTTAAGTACTAGTTAATAAGCCCAAAGTGTGAACTCTACATCTGACCTACTAAGAACCCTACTCGAATTTCTGTATGACTCAGATCAAATGTGAATTTTTCATCTATTTTGAGTTTTAGCTGCATTCTATTTAACTATTTCACTTCATGTATGTGACCGCTTTTTATCCTAATAGTTAATACACTTTTGTTTTGGCAGATAGTTCTCCTGATGGATTTCCCAACTATGAAGTTGTTCATCCTATCAGAGTGGATTTATCGGGACAGTTTTTGTCCAATCATGTGTCCCACCGTGTGAGTCGAATTCAAAGGAGAGAGACATCAAAAAACAAAGAGAGCCTGGCCCAGGTTTTTTACCATCTTCAGTATGGTGGTCAAGACCTGCACTTTAACCTCACCCTAAACCCTTATCTACTAGGGCCTGGATTCCTCACAGAGTGGAGATATGGAGGGCTGCATAGGTCTACATTAAATAGCCATGGCCACTCTCTCTGCTATTTCCTGGGAGATGTCTGGAGCAGCACATCGAAGTGGGGTCCAGCAGCTCTGAGCACTTGCAATGGCCTGGTGAGTTAAAGTGAAAGGTTCATTCTTTTGGTTTTGGGAGTCACTGAAAACAGGTTGAGATGCATGCAAGGTCAAAAAACCCTTTCATTGTCCTATAATATGCATTTATTTTTACTTTACTTGCTCAACAACTCCCAAACCATTCACTTAACTATTTATTTTCTAAACCCCTCCTTTGCATGATGATAATCTGTAGTAATTGGTGCGATTGGTCACATTTTCATTCCATCATGCCGGTAATGCCTGATAAAGCAGCGTTTGCGATCTGCACTTTCAGATTTAAAACTTTGCAGGATGTTTTCATTTACTTAGAGCTGTGTTACACACTTAATGGAAGGTCATTGTCAAAACTCCACAATTGGGGCACTTTAATAAGCATGTTTGTATTCATAACAGGGCCTGAGTAACTTTCCCAGAAGTCTCCCATGATGACAGCTTTGTAAATAGGTTAAGGTTAGAGGTTAGAGCAAGGGCTAAGGTTATGACTGTTTAGCAGAAACATTGTTTCAAGCCAAACAACGGATGTTGATTCAGGTGATCCATATAATCCATATATAAGCCAGAAAAATGGCTCCCTTGGTTAAAACCCATCAAGCAGCTTACACAAACAGCTGACCCTGTCTTTTTTATATAAATAAGGAGCAAACTGATTTAGGGTCATTGGCATAACACTTGGTCAATTTATGTTATTACATAAATGCATAAATTAATTTATTGTATAAGTATGTAATTGTCACAACGTCACAATCACCTGTCCCTGGATCAGCCACAAATGAACTCACCTTGTCACAGTCAATAGTTCAACAGTAGTACGTTCAATTTTAAATGTAGTACCTACTTAAGCAGTATGCGAATTCGGACGCAGCATAGCTTAGCCATTCACTCGATGGCTGAGCTCAAGGTTCATTCCCTGTGTTTGGCTGCAAACGCTCTGGATATCTGACTCTCTATCTGCCTGCATCATTTACCTGAATCACTGATTCTAAAGAGCCAAAACCCTGCCGGCCTCAAACTCCTGCTTGCCTGCCTGCCTGCCTGCCTCTGCCGATCTACCTACCTACCATTCAAATACTGAGTATTCTAAACTTATCTTCGCTGAGACTGCATGTCTCTAAGTGCTTGAGGAATGTTGATATACCCACCTGCTTTACTCACCATTGTTGCTTACCTGCTACATCCTCCTCAGCCTTGTTGAAATCATGCTGTGTAAAATAAACGTACCTGTTTTTGCATTACATATTGTCTCTGCCTTTGAGCGTGACAGTAATGTCTGCATTTAATTTAATAAATTATGGTGGAGGGGCAAAGGCAATCACTTTCAAAATACTGTTGAGCAGTGTCTCCCCTCCCTGTTGACTAGAGTTAGCTGCAGGGCACAACTTTGTTTGACTGTAGTGAATATTTAAAATGGCCAATTATAAATACAAGTAAATTATGAATCTTACCTGTCCAGGAGAAAATTTGCAACATTGGCGTCTGTTTTCAAGTTCTTCTCCGCTTTTATCCATCTCCGTTGTTCAAATGCTTCTCCAGTGCAAACCCTGGTCTTATTTCGCACTTAGCGAGGTCTTTTAGGTTCCGTAGTCGAAATGTTAGACACTTTTTTTTTAGTAGCTGCTGCAGCCGCATCACTTAATGCAGAGCCATTTTACTGACTTCGTGATTGGGAGATAGATGGAGGGTGGCGCTTCAGGCCAAAACAAAACATTACAATATAAACATCAGCTGAGGGCTTCAACTGCGCTTTTTAAACAAGAATATCCAGGCTGTGCTACTACTGTTAGCGATATGAGTACTTAAAATTAACATGATTTCTGAATGCCATAACAGGGCCATTTTAGGATTAATACATTTCTTGCATACGGTTCCTATAATTTTAAAAATGAGTTGGTTCAGTGACAAACACAACTTCCTTATTATTCACATCTTATTAAGAAATTAACCAGACACTGCTGTTTTGCTGTTGTTCATTATTTCAGCTGTTTGTGTCAAACATTTAGTTTAATGTTAAAATTGGAAAACTTTCATAATTTAGCTGAATTGTGCACATGCAAACTTGTGTTATCGTTTTTTTTTTTTTTTATGCAATAAATCCGTGCCCTGTAGTAAGCAGGGTTTTCTAGCATGTTCATCTTCCCAGGTGCTGCTAAGTCTTATTAGCCTCATATCAAGCTTTATTTAGAGTGGTTGAGAGTATAGAGCATCTGGGCCAGGCTAGCAGATCCCAGGCATTCTTAAACCCAGTGAGACAATCCTGGTTAAATAAAAATACAAATAAAACCCACAAGCAGTCTCTATAAATAAAGATGTTTGAATGGATGATCACTGAATATTGATGCAACACGCTCCTAGCATACCTACTAAAATACCTACTAAACCATACTAAAATGTCAAGGTGATGCAACTTTCCTCATGATGATGAAAAAAGCCTCTTGAAAAGAATGAAATTTTGGAAAATAAAACTAATAACAATGTGGCATAATGCTTCTCTGCTTATTAATATTAAAAAAAGAAAACTTATGGTTCACCTAGGATGCCAAAACATGCAGGGGAAAACAATTTTCACAAGGTCGTTAAGTGTTCTTAAAACGTCAGAACAAAGGTAAGTTTGTTTCATGTTATAAAATTTAATGTAGTGTAGCTCCCAAAAACATAGTATTTATGAATTAATAATTCATTATGTTTTTCTTTTAATAAATTTAACATGAAAAAATTATTTATAAGCCTTATTAAAAATCTTTTTTTCCTTTGTTTAGTTAATTATCGACCCTCGCTGATGGCAAAAGTTAAAGTTGATACCATTCTAAATAACACTCTGTTTAAATAGGAAAAATAAGTAGTAGGTGCCCTGAGCCAAAATATACGACCGCAGTGAAACGAGACTGTGAATGTTGATAGTCACGTCACTTTGACCTTGTATTCTCTCCAGACAGGGCTGTTCAAGCTCTCAGAAGAGGAATTCTTCATTAGTCCGCTGGAGTCAGCACAAGAAAAGTCAGCCCCACAGGCTCATGCAGTCTATAAGCGACATGCTGTCCAATCAGAACACCAGCTGGTGCAGCCTCTGTTTGGGGAGCTCACAGCTAACGCGACCTGTGGGGTCAGAGGTAAGACTTTGGGGCATAGAATTTAAAGTGGTTAAATAATTTATGAACAGATGTCTTTCATGATTAAAGCACATCATGCATTAATGAACCAAGGTCATTTTGAATCATCCTTAGATCCTTTAGGAGGGGCAAAGCAGGTGGAGAGGCAAAGAGAGCGCTGGGAGAGACGGCAACATCGCAGACGGATCAGACAGCGCTCCATAAGTACTGAGAAGTGGGTAGAGACTCTGGTAGTGGCTGATCCTAAAATGGTGGAGTACCATGGGAGCAAAGGAGTTGTGAGCTATGTGCTCTCTGTCATGAATATTGTGAGTAACAGTCCTATCTATAAATAATTAATGGTGTTTTCCAAGGCACGCACCGCTATTACTGTTGCATATACTTTTTAGCCCTTAAAGAAATCACTGTCCCGTCATCATTTACTAAGCCCCATGTCATTACAAAACTGTAAAGTATGTGTATTTTTTTAAATAGTGGTTTTTTTTTCATAGACTAAAAGTCAGTGGGGTTCAATGCTGTTTTAAACCTTTTGCAATTCTGGGGGGAAAAAAATAGGATTGCGAAATACAAACTCAGAATTACCACTTGCAAGAATAAAGTCTGAATTCTGGTTTACATCTCGCACATCTACAGATTTTGTCAAGGCACTTTATAGAATCAAATAGGAGAACAGAGTGTCAGTAATGTATAATGACAAGATAAAAACACTCTGTTTTCAGTTAAAGGCATTTCATTATTGAATTCAGAGATGTCGTTGTCCAGCTCAGTTAAGAAGTATCTGTGGAATCAAATCAATTCAAATGAAGTCTGAATTGTGAGATGTAAAGATTGTCAAACACAAATCACTTTTTTTGCTAAGTACATTACAAGTTCTTAAGCACAGATGATTAGGATGGTTTGCACTGATATTTTAATGTACTTGTCAATTATAGTTTTCTTTTAGAATAACCTTCTATACTGCAATTTTGAGTATATCTCATTCATGTCACACTTTTTGCCATGGTGTTCTATTACTTTTCAAAGCGATCAGATTTCTGAATTTCATTTGGGGAATGGTTAGGCAGTTGAAAATAATCCCATGATCAAAGCATTCACTTTCATTCACTAGCTTTCACATTTTAAGCAGCAACCTTAAACATCCTAGCAACAACACAGCATTCCACAATTCACATTTTCTTACACTGTTCATCCATCTTATTCATTCTATTGCTGATTATTGTAGTAGACTGTGAACCACTTATCTATATATATATATATATAATCCAATGTAGGAATAGATTTGTTTCTTGGGTTAAGATATTGTCAGTCGTCTTCCTTCTTAATCTCCACATTTTCAGGAACACCCATGGAGAGAGTTTCTTTTGTTCATTCTTAACTCTGATGTGTTGTTTCAAACTATCCTCATTTCATCCCTTCAGCTTTCACGTCGCTGACTCTCTTCTCCTCAAATAGCTACAGTGTGCCTTTAGGCAGCACTCTTTCTGCTAGTTGCTCCTGAGCTGGATCCAAGTCAGCTGACCGTGTTACTGATCCAGCCTGTTAGGTACATTTTCCAAAATATCCTCTGTATACTTTGTCTGGCTTCTGCCTACAGGGAAAAAAAGTTTTCCATTCCAGACACTTGGTTGGTATTGAAGAACATTCTATAAAGGGGAAACGTTCCATTATCCTCAATTTCCTGCCAGGCCGCTTCTCTTCTCTGTCCTGTTACAGTTCTTATGTACAACAAGAGTTGGCAGGAGATTAGATTTGGCAATATAGAATCAGTGCTGCAGAATTTTACTTGTTTTTGTGTATTGTCAAGCAGGCTAAAGAGTGTAATAAACCAATTCCGAATCAAAGTGAGGAAAACAGCAAGAGTAAGTAAAAGAGGCTGTTGCATAAATGGTTTAGACACATTTTATCTTTTTTTTTTATCTTTCTGTCTAGGAAGAAACATTCTTAAAGGTCACATTTACCATTGTTCTCTAAATCTTCTTTGGTCAACTATTGTCATTTCAATGGATGTGAATGAAATTCTCTTTGCAAATGCAAGTTGATAATACTTAAGTCTTTAGATCCATTGTTTTGGAATTTGGCAAAAAAGGCAGAAAGTGGTCCAAGTGATTAAAAAGAACAAAACTGGAAAAAATAGGCAAACACAGTGTATTCAGTGTACAGTTTAAGTGGAAGAATTATTTGGGCTTCGGGCACCAGTGAGCTCCTGAAATCCCCACACCAGCAAACTTTTTACTTAATATGTCATTACAATAACAATTACAGAATTACAAGTAGTGGTTTATATTTTCTGAATGTAATAGGGTTTGTTACACTATGCCTATGATGGTCTGAGTGGTTGTTATTTCATTGCAAGCTATTCTGGGTCTGGTTCTGGGTCGTCACTAGATATTCTATGGTATTCAGGTCTCTAGATATGGCTTTTGTCTTTTAATACATGTAAATCTTAAAGATTTTCATCTGTTTCATCCATCTGGTTAAAATTGGGTAACACCTTATTTTAAGGTTTCACCTATTAGTTGCTCATTAGCATGCATTTTACTAGAATATTAGCCATTTATTAGTGATAATTAAGCACATATTAATGCCTTTTTCAACACAACCTTATTCTACATCCCTAATCCTACACGATACCTAAATTTAACAACTACTTTTCTAACTGTCAATAAGCATAAATTAAGTCATAAGTCATTAAGTCATAGTTAATAGTTACCAAGTGTTCTAAAGTGTTACCAAAAATAGTTAGCCAGATTGCTTAAAAAAGTAAAAGCACATCTCTGCTCGAAGAGAAAGATGAAGAAACTAGATTCCATTCATGTCTGTAGCTTAAGCAAGGATGAGTTATGCCCAGATATGTACTAATTAATTGCAAAGACTAATGATCACACACTTTTTATTCATTTGCTCAACATCTCTCACCTTGCTAAATATATTTGCCATCATATTCCATGTAAGCTTGAACACTGCAGAGAACTGGAACATTAGTGCCCGCAACCTGAAAAATCAAGGTATTATAATAAAGTTAACCTGACTTTGAGTGTGCCATAGACTCATCAAAGATCAGATTAATGTCAGCAGAAGTTGCTTCACCTCAAAAAGACAGAACGGCTTCAAAGGTGCCTCATTAATTCACTGGAACATTTTGTAATGAGCACCACAGAAGCATAGAAAATGCCTCATCACATTTCAGACCACATTTACCTCAAGAAGAGCTTTGATATGAGAGCAGAACTTCTAAGCATCTCACCAAGAGAGAATCTGTTTGTGCTAAACTCCTCAGTTCAATATCAGTATGTCAGTCATATCAGGTGTTCTTGAGATCTTTCTGTGACTTATTTTGGTTACTTCTCTGCATAGAAATTCCTGTAGGTGGGGGGTGGGGGCTTCAGCTCCACTGTGTTTCATCTAACCCCCTGTAAAGATCTGCGATTAACTTGGCTGTCATTATGTGATCTCTCCTCAGGCTTGCTGAAAACATTGGCTGCAGTAAGCTATCTGAGGTTACTTCACTATAAATCCTTCCTGTACCAATCATTAAAAACTTTACCCCATTAATTATTACCGTTCCCTCAAATCATTGGCCAGATTATAGACAACCTAAGACTCCACACAGCTGTCACAGATACTCTATTTTACCTCTAACTTTCATTCAGATGCTCTCCATTCCAGAAGAATCAAAACAAACTGCCATTAGTGTTGAAAGATTTTGACCCACAATGTATAAGACACTACAGCAGAAGAGTTGTGCTGTTCAGATTATCAACATGACATTTCAGATAATATATCAATTATATACATTAAGTGAGAATGTTCTGTTTTATAGGTGGCAGGGTTATTTCGGGATGCGAGCATTGGAAATGCCATCAACATCGCTGTTGTGCGTCTCATTCTGCTGGAAAAGGACGAGGTAAGTGAAATGGCAAAGCAGTGATGCAAAACCTTGCTCTAAAAATACATGGCAGACAGTCTGAGTCAATATCATTGCTGCAGAACAGACTAGATACACTATGACCATGTACACACTGCAAGGTTTTGGTGGTGACGGCTGCATTTAAATGTGGGAATGAATCACCTAATTCAGGGGTCTGCAGCCGTTTTTGTTTGATGTTGGTAATAACTGTTCTTTACTTTTTGTTTTGATGGCGTAATCTGAGAAATATCCCTATATGTGTCACCACATGAGTTTCTAAAGACAAAAATAAAAATATATATACTGTGGTGGTAAATTGGAGTTGTCGCTGTTAGAAAATACTATTATTCTTATTATTCAGCAGTACTTTGCAGTTAAATAATATTTCTCCCTCTCTCTTGCCAGTAATTTACATGCATGCCTAGGTTGCAACATTGCTTCTGAAATTTGTTTATAGAATAGTGATAAAAAATTGATTCATGGCTGCAAACAAGAAACAACAGTTTATATTATTGTGTGTTAGTTTTTTTCAGAGGTGGTCGAAGTACACAAATCAAGTACTTGAGTAAAAGTACAGATCCAACCTATAAAACATTACTTCAGTAAAAGTAAAAGTGCTCCTTTTTGAAGTGAAAGTACAAAAGTACTTGTTTTTTTATGTACTTAAGTAAAAATGTACAGCAATTTTTTATGGTCAACTTAATTTTATATAGCAAATATTTTTCATAATCTTTCTGCTCAAAATACCTGGG
>JAUMHP010000052.1:23354837-23380224 GCA_032361065.1 Enteromius trimaculatus | reverse complement strand
CCTTATAATAGCATATTATGTAGCATTGAACTATTCTGAATTATTCTTAAATGATTGTTCCCTTCAGAATATCTGCAGCACCCTGTGGTGCACAGTGGGCTCAACCTGCCACTCGAGGCTGGATGGTGCTGTGGATGGGACAAAGTGTGGTGAGGCCAAGGCAAGCCAGGCCTTTTGTGGGCTTTTCATTTGTCTACATGAGGTTCACAATGTAGTTCTCCTTTTGAATTCTTCTGACTAACGGAAAGGTTTTTTTTTCTGGTCAGTGGTGCATTGACAGGGAGTGTGTGGAGATGGGCTTCCAACCTAAAAGTGTGAATGGTGGCTGGGATTCATGGAGCGAGTGGTCCAAGTGCACCAGGACATGCGGTGTAGGCGTTCAGAATGCCCAGAGAGAGTGCGTCAACCCTGTGTGAGTTTCCTACACACACACACACACACACACAATTTATGCTCACTTACTTTACTAGGATAAACCACAAACCACAAGAAATATATTTTTATCATAGATCGTATGGGAAAAGACTTGAATGTTTATTGTTGATAAGTAAATGGATGCCTTTTTTTTCTCGCAAACATGTCAGAATACAAAAATCATTTTGGGATCCCTGTCCGGTCACAATCGTCAATGCTTAATGCATGTCATTTTGTTCTTTTGACTAGCCAACATTTAGAAACCTCTACAAACTGCATAGAAGAAAGAAAATGAATGAACGAATGAATAATTTTACCATCATTTACTTAGGTCACTTACAAATTGTCACACAGCTCTTTTTTGAAATTCTTCTGTGTTTCACCAAACTAAAGTAATTCTTAGAGCTACAGCAGCTTTACTCTGGAAAAACCTTTAACCATGAGAAAAGCTTTTTTAAACCACACATTGTACGGGAAAAGACTAGCATTTGATGAGCAAGTGATTGCATTTATTTCTCACCACCACATCTGCATAATTGGGCTTCATATATGTAATTATAATTACTTTTATATTTTCTGTTATCTTCAATGGCATTCTTGGGTCACTGCGTTTCCAACTAATTGTTAAATGGTGAGAAATTCAGATCCCATACGGTGTCAGAGAGTCTCGCTAGACCAATAAACAGTCACTGTCTCTGGTCCAAATGTTTAGCGTTTATGAAGTATAACCATTTCATTATATTTGGCTTGGACTGGATTCTCTATCCTGGCAAATGATTTGCACCCCAAGCAAGTTTTCAAAGATGGAAATGGTTATAGAACCAGGTTGTGGTCTTCTTGTGAAAGCATCTCTAGGATGCTGTAACTGATAAAAAGCATGTGCAACATCTGCATCCTATTTCAGAAGAACGTTTAAGGATATGGGAAAAAGATCTGCTACTATTTGCCACTACATCCTCTGTGTACTTACAGCAAATATCTCCTTTCTAGGAAAAAAATAAATAAAAATAACTCTAAGACAAAGCATGCTTATGTGAATATTTCCAACAGCCTTTGCATACCACTCTACACTAAATGTATTGCTGGTGTCTGGGAGGCTTCATGTTCATACATTTTGGGTAAATAAACCCACTAATGTCATGATTCTAGTAGTTGTCGCAGGCGGAAGAATCACTCGACAGACAGATATGCAGTGAAGCCCCGGAGGGTGGATTTTATTTACAGGTGGCAAGGTGAAAACAAACAAAGTCCAGGCGCTGGCGTGCGGTGCTCCGGGTGCTGGCTCCAACGGATGGTGGAGGGGCAGGTAAGTGCTCTGGAGTTACAGGCTGACCGGCTAGATGCTGCTTTCTGTCAGAGAAGGAAAGAGAGATTAGCATGTAGCAGGCTTCTCGTGGAGAGGTTTCTCACATATGTCGAGGCGGCCGCCGTTTATATAGACAATGCCTAATGAGTCTCGGCCGGAGCGGTCAGGCTGTGATGAGTTGTGGCAGGTGTTGGAGATCTGTTTCCAGGGCGACGCTGATGATCCTTCGGGACTCCCCCCCTGCTAAGCGTTGTCCTGGTCCTGTGTTTGGAATGAGACAGAAGGGGAGACATTTGAGGTGGGTGGGAAGTGACCCTTAACAG
Source organism: Enteromius trimaculatus (assembly GCA_032361065.1). Classification (NCBI taxonomy): domain Eukaryota; kingdom Metazoa; phylum Chordata; class Actinopteri; order Cypriniformes; family Cyprinidae; genus Enteromius; species Enteromius trimaculatus. The sequence goes on along the minus strand of JAUMHP010000052.1, from coordinate 23,378,181 downwards.
ACCTGCAAAAGCTGCCCAGACCTGAGAGAGGCCGTTGGCGTTGGCGGTTCCTGCTCGATGTCGCACGTTGAAGTGGAAGTCCTGGAGCACGAGGAACCACCGTGTCACTCTGGGGTTTGTGTCCTTGGCTCGTAACATCCACTGGATGGCGTGGTCTGTAACTAAAGTAAACTTACGGCCGAGGAGATAGTAGTGCAGCTCCAGGACTGCCCACTTGATGGCGAGAGCCTCCTTCTTGACGGCCGCGTAGTTTCTCTCGGCTGGGACCAGCTTCCTGCTGATGTAGAGGACGGGATGCTCCTCGCCTTCTTGTACCTGAGACAGGACGGCCCCCAGTCCTGTGTCGGAGGCATCTGTCTGCAGCAGGAAGAGGCAGCTGAAGTCCGGGGCGTGGAGAACACATTCAGAGGTGAGCGCCTTGGTGGTTAGCCAAGCCAGTCGGAGCTCAAATAGCACACTCCTCAGACGATCCAGGTGGTCCTCCCATGCCTCGGAGTGGGGCCGCAGAAGAATGTCCATCATCCGCTGAAACGTAGCGGGAGCTCCGTGGAGGCCGAAGGGAAGGGTCCGGTACTGCCAATGGCCACTAGATGTAGAAAAAGCGGTTTTCATTTTTGCTGAATGTGAAAGGGGTACTTGCCAGTAGAAGCGATCTTGGATGCGTTGGGCAGTATCGGCGGCTCCCAGGTGGCCAACCATGGGATGGCTGTGCGCGAGCTCCAAGATTGTTACCCTCTTTATGCGAGGGACCACCAGCAACTTTTTCTCCTCCCTCTGAGATGAGGGACACAGTAGAGCAGGCCATTTTGGACCACGAAGTGCGGGAGAGGATGGGGTCGTGGCTGTACCTCCTTTCCTTCAACCACTTTTACTTGGGTCTAGCAGTGCTTGAGTCGTTTGTCATCGAGTTGCTCATGGCAAAGGAACTTCCCTCGGAAGGTTAGAAATTTCAGATGGTGACTCACCATCTTTCCCGTTGTCTGAGGCTAATAGCACTGGACGACGTCGTGGTCCTCGGGGTGTTTTCCGGGTTTTGCAGCTCTCTCTGGGACTGGCAGGCTGTGCAGTCGCGGTGAGCAGCTGATCGAAAGCCGGCCAATCACATCCTTAAAAGACTGGGACCGGGAGTTCTTTTACCAGTCTGACTTCGACGGGCCAGCCAGATGGAGATGGTCGGGTGTCACCGTGGACACAGGCCAGCGGGATGGTGGCTTTTGTGTCAGGTCGTGGGACCACCCTCCTGGGAAACATCAGCGTTCTCTCCCCTGGCTCCCGTTGTAAGGTAGCATCCGCCAGCTTAATGGCTTCCACCACCTCAATAGGACTTTGGGGATTCCGCATTCTGACCACCTGTCGGTGGGTTCGGGGTAAGGTTCGCAGTAGCCGGTCTACCACCACTCTCTCCATCACTTGCGTTGCAGTGGACCTGTCTGGGAGCAGCCAGTGTTCAGCTAAACGTCAACTGACGGGCTTTAAACTCCCACTCATGGAACTTTTGAGCAGCGTAGGTTGGGGACAGCCTGAGCCGGGCTAATATTTCCACCTTCAAAGTGTCAAAGTCATCAACTGACCGCTCGGATATGGAAAAATATGCGCGTTGCTCTTCTCCCGTCAGCAACAGCACCAATGCTCGTGCCCAGTCTTCTCGAGGCCAGCCTTCCCCTGTCGTTGTTGTTACAAACATTTGGACATGTTTCAACATCGTCATGGGGGGTAAGTTTTGGCAGTAGACGGGCTGCTTGCACTCGAGTCAGGAAGCAGAATGGCTTGTGCTGCGGCTGTTTCTGCCCGGAGCGTTTGAACTTGTTGCTCCGTCTCACTCTGGCATTTTGCTAGATGTTTTACGCTCTGCCGCTGACGGATGCAGTCCTCGGTGAGCCGCTTCAAAAGACGGTGATTATTGGGGCAAAACAAGGTCAGTGATTCTATTCTGCACTGCCCGCATGATGCAGGCAGAAGAATCACTCGACAGACAGATATGCAGTGAAGCCCTGGAGGGTGGATTTTATTTACAGGTGGCAAGGTGAAAACAAACAGAAAGTCCAGACGTTGGCATGCGGTGCTCCGAGTGCTGGCTCCAACGGATGGTGGAGGGGCAGGTAAGTGCTCTGGGGTTACAGGCTGAAGGCTGCTTTCTGTCGGAGAAGGAAAGAGAGATTAGCATGTAGCAGGCTTCTCTTGGAGAGGTTTCTCATATATTTCAAGGCGGCCGCCATTTATGTAGACGCCGCCTAATGAGTCTCAGCCATGGCCGGTCAGGCTGTGATGAGTTGTGGCAGGTGTTGGAGATCTGTTTCCAGGGCGACACTGATGATCCTTCAGGACGCCCGTCACAGTCAATGAACAATAATCTGGGTTAATTAAATGCTCTTTAGCATATAAAATCATATAATCGTCACCCTAAGTATTTAGCTTTATGCTAAAATACTTTCTGCTATCATTTGAAGGTGAACTTCACCAAGAGTGTAAGGTGTAAGGAAGTGGGAACTCTGGGTAAAAACCATCCAGACACCACTAGCAAGTTTAGCAAAACAATGCAAACTCTTATGGTTTTCTTTATTCAGTAAAACACAAAAGAAAATATTTGGACCCACAAGTGTTGCATGCATTTGTTTTTCAGGCCCAAGTATGGAGGTAAATACTGTCTTGGAGAGCGCCGCAGATATCGAACGTGTAACCGTGACCTGTGCCCTGCGGACCAGCCCAGCTTCAGACACATCCAGTGCAGACACTTTAACACAATCCCATACAAGGGAAAGTTTTATAAATGGATACATGTAAATAACAGAGGTGCGCACAATGGCGTTATATGTGCTGACATGTGCCATTCACTTTTTTATAAGAGTTTTTTTATGTTGCAGCACTCTTTAAAATTAAAAAAGGGATATGTTTGTGTCATTCCAGTTAATCCATGTGAGCTTCATTGTAGACCTGTGAATGAACACTTTTCCGAGAGGATGCTGGACACTGTCATAGACGGAACACAGTGCTATGAAGGCAGTCAGAGCCATGACATTTGCATTAACGGCATTTGTAAGGTTGGTAATGGCTTTGACCTCTTTGCTCAGTCTCAGGCACTCCATGTAAATTTCTGCTTGTCATTTTCTTTGTAAACCACTGATAGTCTGTCAACTTCAACGTCAGTCTAGTGTGAAATAATAGCACAAGAGTCTCACAAAAACAGTGGGGTGTGAAATCATGAGAACGTGTCAGCAAACTATCTTCCACTCTCTTCTTCTCAAACTTAATTCAGATAAATATTTGAATGAGTTCTTGTATGACCCCAAGCTAAAGTTATACACAGTATTGTTAAATGCAAGGCAGGAAGCAATTGTTTGCAGTGCAGTTTTGCTCTTATACAATAAAGGAGTTAAATATTTAGTAGACAGCAAACATTTTCAGTTTCACTGAACCATCCCATAACCCTGAGAAAGTGCTGAAGACATTAAAACTGGAGATTTCTTGAGGAGAACTATTAGTTTTCTAATCATTTAAAATTGCTTTAAATTAACAATTAGCAGTTTTAGTGAAGTATGTCAGTAAATGAAATTTTTCAGTTTTGTGTTTTGCTCTGAAACATTGCCTAGATTTATGCTTTCAGTTCAAATTCAAATATTCTACAGTATTACAATTAGTCGATTTGTTGTTATAGCAATAGCATAATGACCAGAAAATGTGTATGAAAAAAAAAACCAGCTGCTATATACCAAGTGTTTAGTGTGACCTCCCCAATTAATGTCTTCGCTAACACCTGCTAGCTCATGTCAAAAAGGTGTTTTACACTAGGTTTGTTCAAGACATGTTTGAGCATTACACATGTACAGTATGAGTTGGCTGTTTGCTAATATGTATAACACCATCTCTCTATAGCATCATACCATTAAAAATGCTAAAGATCACAAAATTTGACAGACATAACATTTTACTTTTGAATCCGCAAGGCCGATCAAAGGAAAATCAGCAACAAACTGGATACCGAAGATGTGGTATTCAAGAAATGTGAAAAAACAGGAGAGCTCAAGGGCAGAAAAATAACTGGAAGGCCTAGCAAACTAAAAATCTGATAAAAAGTTTCTCAGTTTCTTCTTTGAGAAGCCGGAAAAGGCCCAGCAAGGACTCATCAGGATGCCAAGTTGACCCTTGTACAGTTTGAATAAGCTTGATCAGGAGTGATCTTTGTGAAAGGGTAGCAGCCAAGAAACTACCTTTTGGAAGGAGAATAGGGTGAAAATAAGCTATGATTTGCTAAAGCTCACAAAGATTGGAGTGAAGATAAGTGGAAAAAGTATTATTGAGTGACAAATCCCAGTTTTAAAGTTTTGGATCCAATAATCAACAATAAGTGAGAAGAAGAGTTGGAGAAAAAGTACAGACATGTCTTAATTTGTCAAGCACACTGCTATTGCAGTTAAATCATATTTGAAGATTAAAAAGCTGAAGCTGATAAAACACTGATAGACATGGACCAGCCTCCACAGAGTCCAGACCTGAATATTATAGAGGCAGTGTGGGATCACCTGGACAGAGAAAGCAATTACCCGTGGGGAATCAAAAATGAGCGGCCACCTATCTCAGTAGAGGGGCTGACCTTTCGGGCAATGCAATCACCTGATACTGGGCCTAGCATCAGACTGCTCCGCCCCAGTCTGACTGCTGTTGGTGCTTTGAGGATGCTAGACAAGTGTCCGCAAAAAAGGTGACATGACTGGGAGAGTACAGGCGCTCACATCCCTGGGTGAGGGGGAATGGTGCCGCAAGCAGGACACCAAGCGGTCTGACCTAACTGTTTTGCAACAGAGAGGAGGAAACCGGTACAACCCGGAGGTTGTACCCAAAGGTATTTGGTGTTGCCCAACCCGCAGCTCGACAAATATCTGCCAGCGAGGCCCTGTGTGCCAAACGCATGGGAGGATGCTACATCCCTAGTGGAGTGAGCTCTTACTCCTAGGGGACACGGCTTGTCTTGGGCCTGTTACGCCAAGACGATGGCATCCACTATCCAGTGAGCCAAGCTCTGCTTGGAGACAGCCTTCCCTTTCTGCTGACCTCCGTAACAGACAAAGAGCTCCACGTACAAGCACAATGCTCTGAGGGGACACGGCAATGCCAAGGCTGGATCCGCCGCCTCCGAGGGCTGTGCTTGCAGGTTCACCACCTGTTACCTGAAGGGTGTGGTGGGAACCTTTGGCATGTATCCAGGCCGGGGTCTCAAGACTATGTGAGAGTAGGCCGGCCAACACAAGGCACTCTTTGCTTACCGAAAATGCTTGGAGGTCCCCGACCCTCTTGATGTAAGTGATGGTCAGCAGCGCTGTCTTAAGAGACAGGTATTTAAGCTCAACTGAGTCCAGCAGCTCAAAGGGACCCCTCTGAAGGCCTGCTAGCACAACAGAGAGGTCCCAGGAGAGTATCAGGGGGCGATCTTGGAGGGTTTTACCTCCTTGCACCCCTCAGGAATCTCACGGCGAGATCATGCTTTCCAATGGACCGGCCATTCACTGCATCGAGATGGGCTGCCATAGCAGCCACATACACTTTCAAAGTGGAGTGCGACAGCCTGCACTCCAACATTTCTTGCAGAAAGTAAAGCACTACTTCAATTGTGCATGATCTGGGGTTCTCCACACAAACAGAACACCAATCAGTGAACAGACTCCATTTCAAGGCATAAGCTCGCCTTGTAGAGAGGGCTCTTACCTGAGTGATAGTGTTTACCATCGCCGGTGGCAGAGCACTTACGTCTGCCATGTCCTGTCCAGGAGTCACACTTGGAGGTTCCACAGGTCTGGACGCGGGTGCCATATGGTGCCGTACCCCTGTAGGCGCCAGGGAGGAGCTGTCACGAAGAGCATGAATTCCGCAAACCAGGTCCGGGTGGGCCAGTATGCCGCTACCAACAAGACCTGTTCCTTGTCGTCCCTGACCTTGCACAGTGTCTGTGCGAGCAGGCTCACTGGGGGGAAGGCATACTTGCGTAGGCCTTGTGGCCAGCTGTGTGCCGGTGCATCTGTGCCGAGGGTCCCCTCGGTGCGGGTATAAAAACACTGACAGTGGGAGGACTCGTGGGAGGCAAACAAGGTCGACCTGTGCTTCCCCGAATCAACTGCAGATCAGATGAACCATCTTGGGATGGAGACGTCACTCTCCCGGGTATGTGAGCTGTCGTGAAAGCGTGTCGGACGCACGATTGAGCTCCCCCAGGATGTGAACAGCACACAGGGATTTGAGCTGGCACATGCGACGTGATCGTACACCCCCCTTGTGGTTGATGTACGCCACAGTCGCAGTGTTGTCCGTGCGGACCAACACGTGCTTGTCCTGCAGTAGCGGCCGGAACTGCTGCAGGGCCAGTTGCACTGCTACCAGCTCTAAGCAATTGATATGCCAAAGCAGCTGGAGCCCAGCCCACACTGGAGGCATCTGTCGTGACGGGTCCAGGGTCACTCCGGCCCGCAAGAACACAGGGTCTTTTGAGGGCGACAAACCGGGGTAATAACCACTTGGAATGTGCTGCGGCGTGGCCCATCTCGGGACCCGGGAGTTCAGGCAGTGCTGTAGTGGTCTCATATGGAGTAATCCCAGCAGTGTTACAGCGGCTGCAGATGCCATATGCCCCAGGAGCCTCTGAAAGTGGAAAGTGGCTTCGAGGGAACTCAGGCAGGCCAGCACTGACTGAACGCGTTCCTCTGTGAGGCGCGCTGTCATACTCACCGAGTCTAACTCCACACCGAGAAAAGAGATTCTTTGCACTGGAGAGAGTTTGCTCTTTTCTCAGTTGACCCGAAGCCCCAACTGACTGAGGTGCTAAAGCACCAGCTCCCTGTGATCGCACAACTCTTCTCAAGAATGGGCCATGATGAGCAAGTCGTTGAGGTAGTTAAGGATCCGGACGCCCACTTCCCTTAACGGGGCCAGGGCAGCCTACACGACCTTCGTAAAGACTTGTGGTGACAGGTAGAGCCCGAAGGGGAGGACCCTGTGCTGCCATGCTCGACCCTCGAATGCAAACCATAGAAATGGTCTGTGTCGAGGAAGAATCGAGAAAAAAAAAAAAAAGAAAATCTTGTAGCTGAATGCATTTGATAATGCGTTTCTGCATCAACATTCTAAACGGCAGCTTGTGTAAGGCACGGTTCAGAACTCACAGGTCCAAGATGGGCCTGAGGCCACCACCCTTCTTTCTCACAATGAAGTAAGGGCCGGCTCTATTGCATCCTTTGCCAGGAGGACAGCAATCTCCTTGCGCAGTACAGAGGCGTCTCAGGCTACCACCACAGTCTCGAGCACGCCACTGAATCTGGGAGGACTCCAGGCAAACTGAATCGCATAGCCGAACCGGATCGTCCAGATAAAGCCATCTCGATGTGCTGGGAAGTGCGGCCCACACCTCCAGTCTCGTCGATAATGGGATCATCGAATTCACCAGTTTACCTGAAGGTGTGCAGCGGTGAGCAGGGCAGCTGGGTATTTGCACAGGGACTCCACTGATCGCGTCATAGCACCAGACCGAACAGCTCCCGCTTTCTTTTCTCTCGTGTGCACTCGAACCAGAAGAAAACTGCATACAAACAGCTCTCGGCGCCGAAGCAAAATCTGATGAGTGGATGCACCTGCTGCCCTATTTATACCCGCTCAGCGGGGCGTGGCTCAGCATGCAAATTCCACTAGCCAATTCTGATTTTCTCTCAATCAGAGCGAATCAGGGCTCCCAAGTAATGACACCAGTCTCTCGTCATAACATAACTCATAGTGACAGACAGACAGGGAATTCTGGGAAGCGTTGAAGGTTGTCTGGTATGATATATTAAAAGATTCCTACAGAAAACTTCAGCACAGTCTCAGTGAAAGAATTCAAGATGTTGTTACATCCCTTCATGGGTCTAGGGGTTAGCACGTCCTGATTTTAGGCGTGTTCCTTAGGCGTGGAACAACATTTTATACCAAAATTTTAGTTTTGACCATATCTCTACACCTAAACCTAACCCTACCCATGAGTAATACCTAAAATCAGAAAAAATGATAGATGACTGACACTGATGTACAAGCACCAAACACTGATTGTAAGCCTAAACTTCACAAAAACAATAAACTGGTTCTTCAAATCTGCTTAGCTAATCACAATGTTGTTCCAGGGTCAACACAGATGTTGACCCAGGGACACGCCTAACTCAGCAAAATCAGGTTCTGCCTAGGGCTTAGTGGGATGCACATTTAGTGGTTGGCTTTTAAATCCAAATGAAGCGCTGTAATTGGCTGCATCAAGGAAACCATGAAGTGAATCAGGAGTAGCGATTCACAGTATTGGTCAGTGAGTTGCAACAAATTCACCAATCCATGCACGCGGAGGGCTTCGAATAACAGCACCTACATGGTATTCATGAGTGAGAGAGAGAAGGAAAAAGAGCAAGAATATGCACAAGTAGGGACAAAAACAACAGTCCAATAATCCCTGATGTTCCGGAACGTAACAATGTACATAATATTAAGGATGGCCACACTGAATACTGACCTCTGCTTGAAAAAAACATTTTATGTAAACTGTGTTTTTGAAATTTTATGTACATATTTCCTTTATTTTCTATTCGTATCTTATTAAAGAAAAATAAAACTTGCTAATGGTGGCTTAAAACTTTGCACAGTACTACAGTATATATAAAATTAAAATGTTCTAAAATGTACTCACCCTCAGGCCATCCAAAATGTAGATGGTTTTGTTCCTTCATTGGAACAGATTTTGAGTTATTTAACATTACATAACTTTATCACTAACAGATCCTCTGCAGTAAATCGGTGCCATCAGAATGAGAGTTCAAACAGCTGCAAAAAATAAAATATGTGATATAATCACAATAATTAACATAAATCTAGTTAAATTTATGATTTGTTTCTTTATGTCAGTACTTAGGTTGTGATTATGAGATTGACTCAGATGCAGTTGAGGATCAGTGTGGAGTGTGCCATGGAAATGGATCTACATGTGAAACAGTGAGGAAGACCTTTAAGGACAGTGAAGGGCTCGGTTTGTAAAATGAGTTTCAGTTTATATTTTACTTAAAGTAGCATTCATTTTGTAAACATAACATTGCATGTTTGTTTTCTTTCTGCTTTATTTGTTTAAATAAGCTGAGGTAATTTTTGTCTCTCAGGCTATGTAGATATAGGTCTAATTCCGGAAGGAGCACGGGACATCCGTATCGAGGAAGTCGCAGAGGCTGGGAACTACTTGGCGTTGCGCAGTAATGACCCTGAAAAATATTTCCTGAATGGTGGCTGGACGATCCAGTGGAACGGCGAATATAAAGCAGCAGGGACAATATTTACTTATGAAAGAACCGGGCAGCTGGAAAACCTATCTTCCCCCGGACCAACTATGGAGCCAGTGTGGATCCAGGTACTCAGTCCCATGATGAAGTTTCACGTACTACTTATGAGCAGAATCTAGCATGTGATGTTTGAGGCCTGTCTCTTTTCACAGCCACCTGCTAAAGTGCTTTGCTAAACTAGGTCACAGTTTAGTGAAACTGAGCCTGAAATGTGGTTTAGAGTTTAAATAGACCTAAAATGGTATACAATATAATTTAACGCCTCACATTTGTTACATAGAAAGATAAACAAACAGCTTCTTTTATATCATCCAGATGAAAGATTACGTATTGATTTCTTAAAAGAAATATACTCATAAATGTGTGGCATCCTGCTGTTTTTTTAAATCTCCTTCAACAGTAAATATTTAAACTGAGAAAACAGAACAGCTTTATCTGACATGGAAAGTGATGTCAAAGGCTTAACCCTCTGGATTTACATACTCAGCAGGAAGTAGCTGTATGATCTTTTTCAGCAACGAAGATTAATGTATGATTTTATTCCTTGTTTAAATAGCAAAAAATATTTGAAGATTTAGGGGATTTAATGAGTGATGAGTGAATTTATTGGATAAAGGGCTTATTCCCAATTGTAATCATTACCGGACTCAGTTTTATGAACACAATAGCCATGGTTTTCATGCTGTAGCACCATTAAAGTGAAGATACTGTTGATTAGGGATTTAGGCTAGTATGTGTAGCTTCTAGATAAAAGACCTCCTCCCACAGAATGATTCGAGGTCTTTGGCTCGCAGCCTTAGCGCGGGTGGAGAAAGAAGGATGTCTACAGCAGCGGGAGGCAGACAGATGAAATATTCTCTTATCTGTCTCCATATTGTTAAATCCCATGTGGAAGAGAACAGCTTGTAACCTCACTTTTTAGGTTTTACTGTTTTGCTTGGCAAAGACAAAATATTACTATGTTATAATTATATGTTGTTTCATCTTTTAGGGAAAAATCAAAGTACTACTTTGTGCCACCAATCGGATTTTGCATTTTAAACTTTTTAAACGAAAGTTGCTGATTTCAATGCTAACAAATGTAAAATCTTACATTATGGTCTAGCAGCTAGCTTGTAATATAATACATTTATACAGTTACAACAAAGTAAGGTGCAATGTATCACAATACTGTAATATGTGTGCTAAAAATAATGCAAAATTGCATACTTTCAAGTGTACAATATTTAATGACAAACTTATTGTTCATTGATAATATTATAAAGTTAAACACACACACACACACAGACTTTCATGTAACTTAATGTACAGCACTTGTACACTTGTAGCACTTGTGCACAGTTTTTTAAGACGTCTTTTCGCAATTTTTCAAATTTGTAGAAACTGCTACTTCATTAAGTTTAGCTTTTTTATTACCAATACGACATCATAGAATCCTGACATTGATATCTGGTTATATGAACATTGACCTAGATTCCAAGTTTGAGATTTATGGGTTTTAATGTTGTTTGTACGTGTCAATGATTCTCTTTAATCTGCCTTCAATGTTCTCCAGCTGCTTTTTCAAGAGACCAATCCAGGGGTGAGGTATGAGTACACCATAAGCAGAGACACTCTTGTCGACTCCAACAATGGCACTGCTGTCTCTTATTTCCAGTGGATTTATGGGGCTTGGACTGAATGCAGCGCCACATGTGGAACTGGTAAGGAGTTGTCTTATTGCACACTTACGCTACGCACATGCTCAAGTTGAGCCAATCCGGACTGATTTGCCTATTTACTTTTGGTAACTGCTTTGTTATAGTTTCATATTATACTAGAAATGTTGAAAAGTGCAGGAAATGGCTGAGTTGATCTGTTTGTTCTATCTAGCTCTATAGCTTGTCTGAACAAACAGACTATAAATTAGCTCTCTGGCAGGCATTGCTTTCACAAAAAATGCAGGCAAGATAGAGAACTTTCCTGAGTTAAACAGGACATGATCTTTATAGGAAACAGACTTTAGACCATCTGACGTTACATTAATTCAAATTTAAAGCAAGACTTTTTCACTGGATGGTCTAATAATATATTAAAGTGCAGTCACATTTTCTATTGCTCTGTGAATTTTTAATGTAAGCACAAAAAAGTTTGCTCATATTCAAGTCGGTCATGCAAATTTCCTGCATGGCAGCATGGTTGGAAAGTGGCTTCTGTCTGATGGGTGCTTCTTTCATCACTACAAAATTGACAATAGACCTTTTTTGCCAGCAAAATTTTGCTAATGTGACCACACCTTTAAACTGTGGACAAATTTGCTGCACAAGTCGTTACTAATGTTTGTGTGATTACATAAACGTACAAATGAAATGATCTGTCTAAAAGAACCAAATCGAAAAAAAGATTTGTATTTCCCTGTTTCCTTAGGCTATGGATTACAGATAATTAGAATTTTTGTGTGAACTGTCCCTTTAAATGGGCCCTGGGACTAAATTAGTAGTAGTAGCAATAAACATTATCGAATCTGCTTTCCAAACTAGTATTGCATCTCACCAACCATTTCTATACCTGAAGCTGACATCAGTCTTTCTTTTGTTGCATTCTGGATAACTTTTTTGTTTAGATACCATATTAGCAGGAATTTTCGTCTTACTGCTAAGTTTAAGGCAGTGTTTTCATTGTGAAAAATTTTGCCATTGTTGGTCATTCCTATAATGGCAGCATTTTTCACAATAAAAATCCCTTTGAACTGCTGCATTGAGAATCGCCATAGTATCTCACATCATTGTTCAGGGAGAAAACTGCAAAGTGTAATACGATTGTTCAGCTTTTCTAAGTGAAGCAGGTTGAGGGGGTGATGAGACGATGCCTGATAGCAAACCATTAATAATGTCACTGATTTAAACCCACTGCCTATCACTTGATATAATCACATTGCACACATAGCATGACTCACGGTTTGCTGGATTGTGAATTAGCAGAACTCGCACGCAGGAACAACAAATGAAGCTTCTAGGGATTTGATTGTGATGAAATAATTATAAATATGCATTGGTGTCTGTCAGCTGAACGTGACCCATATTCTTTAATTCTCCTCTGTGGATGCACGAGAAAGTGAATATTTACTGTATAATGACAACAAAACAAATTGAGTTACAGCTACAGGTTTCTTTCAGCTTATTGAACAGACATTTGGAAAGGCTAAAGCAGTTTGTTTTTAGAGACTGTTTTCAGATATGTTGTGAAGGAATTATGCAAAAGTGGAAACGCCAAATTATCAGGCAATGATATCCTAACCCACTCTGATTGGTTCAGTTGTCCTTCATAGGCATACATGATAGAAAATGTGTTCATAGGACAAAATATATAGTGTTCAAATCTATATGAAACCATCGCCTTGACAATCATTTTCCAAAATCAAAGGCCACAATGGAAAACTCAGTAGGAAAAACTGTGCAGTTTCACAAAGCCTTCATTATACACGGAAGATTAAATAAAAACCTGTACCTGCCAATGCCCTTGAAATTATAGTTTTGCTAAATTAAGCTGGATTTCAGGTTCAACACGTGAACACTCCTACAACATAAAAAAAATAAAAAAAGATATTAGTCAATTGCCCACAGCAGGAGGGTCAGGTCTTCAGATAAGAGGAATGAATTATAAATTAAATGTTTTGTGATAATATGTGGTTACTACTTATTACCATAGTATGGGAAAGGAAATGAAAAAGATGCATCAGTGTCATTTTTCATTTATATAGCATAGCAGACACACTAACAGTTACAGAAGGTGTTATTGGTTTTTTAAGCCATGTCATGTGCATTTATATGATAAATAAATAAAACTGCAATAGGCTAATGTGTCAGCCCTGTAATTTAGTTCTTATGAAAATTTATTTTTCTTCACTACATTGCAATGCATAGACGTTTTCCTCCACTTAATTTCAGGAAAAACTGATTCATTGTTATTTTTAAGAAATCAAGATCTTCTCTGAGACCCAATACATGTTTTAGAAAGCAGATACTTGCCTAATTGTTTTTTGTATAGTGGATCTGTGCATTAATTCTCTAAGCAAAAACAGCCTACTAAACTTACAGATGTTTCTGTCATTAAAGTTAAAGAATAAATAATTTGGTAACACTTTAGAATAACGTTCCGTTGTAAGTCATTTATAAGTGATTAGTTAATGATGAAATGTTCATCTGAAAACATTCACAAATGATTAAGTGATTATTATGTTTAGTTAGTTAATTTACAAGTAATTTACAAGTTGTGATATGTTGAAAAGCACATTTTTTTTAATTTTTTTATTTAATAAAATGTGTAAACCCTCATTAGGACAGACAGTTGTGTTCTGTGTGGAGTGTGTGGGATCTACTGATAATGCAAACTAGTTTTACTCTCAACTGAAGTTCACATAAGGTGCACAGTGCTAAAATACTAAATGTGTTTACCATCTTTACCCAATATATTGTCTGTCCTAATTAGACAAAGGGTTTACACACTTTATTAAATAAATAAAAAATTTGTTGTGCTTTTCAACATATCACAACTTGTAATTGACTTGATTAATTAACTAGACATAATAATTACTTATTAATCAATTGTAAATGTTTTGTAGATGAACATTTCATCATTAACTAATCGCTTATAAATGACTTATAAAATGACTTACAATGGAACGTTATTCTAAAGTGTTGCCAATAATTTTATTACCTTTAAAGCCAAGTGACTTAAAAAAAAAAAACATTACATAATAATTAAATAAATAAAATTAACTGAAAAAATCTCTCAAGAAATTATTTCCCTTTATCATTTTCAGCAGTAAATGGGGTCTTTAGATTGTTGTTCTCTAATGAAGAATTCAGATTATGTATAATGTTTTGTAAAGTGTCAAATTTGATCCAAGGGTCGCAGGTGGTTGCTGTTGGTCAGCGGGTTAATACACTAATACTTTCCAGATGGTGATACTGATGTTTGAATAGAGCACGTCTGTTACAAATGTAATTAGGCGCCATGCAGAAATGCTGAAGAAACGCTTTGTTCAATGTTTAATCAATGTTCTTTAAAGTGTCCTTTGATCACTCTGCAATTATAATTAGTATTATTATTAAATACAAGCGTCTACTCTATTTAATCTTAATAATCTTAACATTTCTTCTCATATCTGACCCTCATCTGCTTATGAAAGGAAGACTAAAAAAGTTCATCACTAATATTAAAGTATATTTTGTTCCTTGTATTGCACCAACATTTAGTCTGAGAGAATTGAACGAAATATAAGGGTTTAGGATTTGCATGCAATTTCATTCCACAGAAAGCAGCCCATTTTTTGGTAATACAAAAGCTAAATGTCTCATTTACATCCATGTTTCATGTGTGTTAAAAGGCTGGAATCGTGTGGTCACATGCAACACATGTATTTATTAAATTTTATGTAATACAAAAAATGTATTTATTTAAACAAAAAACAAAATAATTTAAGAATAGGATGCAACTCTGTCCATATTACAAGTCCGGTCTCAGCAGTGTTGAAGAGTTTGAATACGATTATTTTTAGATGCAATTACCCGCTACTCATCTTTAATTTGACTGAAGTGCTTACACAAATTACATCATTTAATTGTTCTGGCACAGCAGGTAAATCAATTATTCTATATCATAACAGCAGAATTCAAATTAAGGGCCCCCGCTATTTAAAATAACATTGTGTAAAATTAATTGCTTTGTATTTTTTTCAAATAATTAAAAAAGATAAAAACATATATAATCAAAATCAGGTCATCAGGTTTTAGGTTTAAATTTTTTATGACTCTGATAACACATTTATGTACACATAAACAACGTACCATAGTGTTCTGCAAATTCTAGCTTTGGGACTTGCCACCTAATGTCCATGTAGCTCTTTTGAGGGTCACACCAGTCAGTGCAGACTGACACATGGGCCCCAGGGCCCCTTATCCCATCTGTTTGAGGGTTTATCTGATAACATTCTTCAAACACCTGTGAAGTCTGTGAGGCCCGAGGACTCTGGGTCCCTTCATCTCTCTGTTGGAGACTCTGATTCTCAAAGCTGTCAAATAAAGGTCGAAATCAGCCCCAGGATGTGACTCCAACAGAGGAGAGTACACAAGAAGGGCTATCCCTTCTCCTTCTGGAGTCATTTCAGTTCCTTGGGGAGAGTACCAAAGAGTTATTAAGGTGGATTTGTTGCTATCTGTATTTTAGAGCTACAGGACTGCTGAGATTAAGTTTTTAACATTATTATTATTACATTCAGCAAAGTTGTCTCCTCGTATTCATTTCTGGAGTTTATTAAATAGGACAATGTGAACATTTTTCGAAATCACAAAAAGACCATTGGCTGGTTCTTGGGTTCTTATGAAAAACTGTATTATTAAATACACTGCCACTCTTTAAATCCCACCCTAATTAAAATATGAAGATACATTACTTATCTTGAAATACATTACTCATACTTATCCATCCTGTATTATTGTATGACAAATAGATTGAAATGCCACTAACACTAAACTTTAGTAACACATACATTTCTTTCTTTCTTTCTTTCTTTGTTCCGACCAAAACATTTAAATAAGGTTTATTCTTTTATTTATTTGACATTTATTTTGTGAAGTATACATTAATTTTTTGCAATGTTTTGCCTACAAAAAATGGCAGGCTGTGGTACAATTGTCAGCTGTTACTTTGTTTAAATGCATAACATTTCTGTAATTTAATTCTATGCGATTGCCAGATGTTGAGTACATACCTGTGTGCACTGGCAAATATGTATTTTTATTTATTTATTTATTTTCTAAACAGCTGCTCTTCAGTTTGTCTTTTTTTTTTTTTTTTCAGGTGTGCAGAGGCAAGTTGTGCACTGTGTCGAGAGAACATCCGGAATCGTCGAGGAACATTACTGTGATCCATCTACTAGACCGGATGATAAGCAAAGTAACTGCAAAAAGGGGGCATGTCCTGCCATGTGAGTTTTACTGCTTGACAGTCCTGTACTTTATACACCCATCAGCAGCAGTCCACTAGATTGCTTTTAAAGGTAATCATCAGTCTAGTAAGAGTGCAGTAAATTCCTGTGATGTTTTTGTGTCATCAGATGGTGGGTTGGAGAGTGGCAGAAGTGCTCATCTAGCTGTGGGGACATTGGGCTTAGTAAGAGAACAGTTCTGTGTATTCGGAGCCTAGGGCTGGATGAGCAACGAGCACTTCAGCCAGCTGAATGTCAACACTTGCCTAAGCCTGAGTCAATTGTTCGGTGTAACACACATGTGTCCTGTCCTGCTGACTGGACCACTGGAAGCTGGTCAGAGGTGAGCATATATATCAGCCACAAGAAACATCTCTTGCAATTCAAATAGTGACCAGACAATAAAAAATTATGGTTCATACTGTACACAAAGAATACAGAATGATCTGTGAAGAAAGGTTTTATTGCAGGCTTAGCGTTTTAGCAGAACTAGCAAAACATACTATAATGCTTTCATAGTATTTGGACGTATAATAACATCAATGGTCCATGAACAGGAAAATCCTTTAGTTGCACCAACGTATTGCCTGCTATTATACTCTGGAAAAAAGAAAAATGTCCATGTCATTTATATAAAATGCATTTTATTTCCGTTTAATTACAATGTATGGGTTTTTTTTGTTTGTTTTAAGCACATCATAGAAAAAAATGGAAAGAAACAATTTTGGGTCACACTTTATAATAAGGGACTTTACTATATACTTACATCAAAAATAAGTACAATGTACCTATTGTGTTCACTGTATTGGAAAACATTTTACATGGATATGGATGGGGTTAAGGACCGGTTTGGTGGTATGAGTAGGTTTGAGGGTGGGTTAAGGTGTAAGAGATGGGCCAACAGTTTAATTACATAAATTAATAACAGATTTAATTTTTAAATATAAGTAAAATGTAAAAAACAGTATACACAATATATGCCACATGATTATTTTAAATGTAAGTACAGTACATAGTAGTTAAGGCCACCTAATATAAAATGAGATCCAATTTAGTTTAAAAAGTATTTTGACTTGATGTGTTGGTGTGAAGAAACTAGAAATGGGGAAATTAGTATAGGTTTTATTATTATTATTATTTTAATATATAACAAATTTTTTGTATATAGCAGAAATAAAGTAAACAATAAAACCTATTTAAAGTTGTATCGATTTATGGTAAATTAGATACTTTAAACTTTTACTTACAACATATTTAGTGTTATCTTAAATTATTATGGCCAGTTTAGCTTTTGTTTATGGTGAAATTAAATAGGAAAAAAGCCTATATACATTATGTATTGATCAATTTTATGTAACATCGAAAATGGAACTGTATTTATTACTTTATTGATTATTGGTTGGTCTTTATATTAAAAATGTCTTTATTTTGTATTAATGTTTTTTTTTCTCTTTGAAAATAAATTTTTTAGATTAATATTAAATCAAAATGTAAGGTATTAATGAAACCATAAAATTTGAAAGGGGAAAAGTCTCTTAGAAATTACTTTTTTTTTTTTTTTAATAAATGCTGTTGTACCACTACAGTACGTTATTTGAAGAGAGGAAACATTCATCTTCACATTCATTTTGTCAGTACTTCAAACACTACACATGCTTGGTGATTATTCCTTTCTTTTCTCATAAGACGGGCTTCAGACTTTGCTTTATTGGACAAAAATATACTATTTTTTTTATGATTAATTGTTATACAAAAGGTCTCATTTTATTTTTAAATCATTGTGAGACAATATTCTGACTTATGACAGCCTTTACACACTGTTTCTTCCATAGTGTTCAGTGAGCTGTGCAGCTGGTTTCCAAATTCGCGACGTGACCTGCAGCTGGAATACTGGTATGGACTGTGATCCAAGAGCCAAGCCTAATTCAACTATGCCATGCTATCTTCAGGACTGCCCCATAAATTCGGACACCTTTGGCAATGACTGGTCAGGAAGTGGAGCATCCAGCAAAGAGGTTTTCAATGAAATAAACGTGCCCCACTTCAGTACAACTAAAAGCCAGCCCAGGGGCAAGTCTGACCTCAATGACATTATAGAAGATGATTTCTCACATTATAGTCATGTTGAAAAGTCCTCTAACAATTCTATTGTGAAAAATCTTCAAGTTGACGATTTTTATTACGACTACAATTTTATTAGATTCCATGAGGATCTGTCGTATGACTTTGATAAAGATGAAAATGATATGTTTGATAACTCAGGAATAAAACATGGAGACATTACTCTGACAGGGACAGATGTCTCTATTACTACCTCATCACCATCCACCACTGCGGACCAACACAGTACCACCATGTGCTCTGACAGCATTAAAAACAAGGGCACTGAAGGTCATGAACCCCAAAAGAAAGACATACAAGATAAAAATAATGATGAGCTATTTGCTGAGGATTACTTTTTGCCTGTCATTACAACAACTGAACCATCCTCTGCAGTTACTAGGTTATTTAGCAAATGGAAGGACAGTGATAGAGATTTCAGTATTACAAGAAAACCTCCATCAACTGTAGATGTGTCCGTTCTAGACAAGCGGACATTATCATATGAAACTGAGCCAAACATCTTTTTGACTCCTGAACCACTTAAGAATTCAAACTCAAATAACCATGACAATTACAAAGGCAATCCAAAAGATAAAACCATAACAGCAGTAGCAGAAGATGAGAATGAAGAGGAATTTGGCGAAGATGTTCCTGGAGGTGAAAACGAACCTCCTTTAGATTATGTTTTTAAGTTTAAAACTTATGAGAACAGGCATGTTCATATTCCAACTACTCCATTTGAGTGGAGCACGGCCTCACCAACAATCTCACTGAGTGTAACTTCGCAACCATTGGATCTTCTTATCAGTGCCTCCAGTGATGACCTTGCAAAATATGATTTTCTGACGGAACCATCATTTAGCACGGACAGTGAATTCACTGTAAGAGAGTTCACTACGACCTCAGATAGCCTTTCTCAAGAGTATGTTCCTTCTCCAACTTCCTCTGCCCTAGCCAAACATTACAGTAGCATGACCTCAGCAGCTGGAACAACAGCTCTACCTCCTACAGGAATGGAAAGTGACTTTGAGCACCCACTCTTCACTCCAAGTGATATTCCGGACACTGCAATTGCTACAGAGACTCAAAGTTGGTATTCCAGAGCCATTGCTTCACCCAAAACTAATGGGCCTAGAACAGATCCATGGGGAACACCAGTTTCCTTAACTCACTGGACAGAGATTGACGACAATGAGATTACTATTGCTCGAATGCTGAGACCTTCTAGGCTAAATCCCTCTCTTTCTACTCCTACTGAGCAGCCATCTCAGGGCACTAGCAGTGAGCATTCAGTACATTCATCTATGCCCACTGGGCAAAACCCTTCGATGCCCCCTGGGCTGGTCATGCCTTCTCTTTCCCTGTCAGCCTCCCCTGCACACTGGAAAAAAGGCAACTGGAGTGCTGTGAGTAGTTAATTATGCATTCCTCACATTCTCTAGATACAAAACCAGCACGGGCTGAGAGACAGCAGTTGGCCACAAAGATAAAAGTCCTTGAATTATGCTGACGCCACAGCATTAGATTTCAACAGAAACATAACTTTAACCTTCAAGTAATGAAATTTGTTCCATGTTATTTTAAGCAACAAAAATGGATATGAGGGATTATATTGCTTCATTATCCATCCATGCATGAGTGTGCACACATACAAAAGGTTTTATAACCTGAATTTAAAAAATGGGAAATGTAATATTTATAACAATATTGTTGGAGCCCATAACTTGTAACCTCTAAAATTTGAATAGTTAATAAGAATGTTTATTCAGCAACAGTATTTGAATAAATCCCTTTAAGCAAGGGTCGCATACATTTTTCATTGTGATCAGTACTTTATACTACAAATGATTTTATAGTGCTCAACAAGTTGCGGGCTTGGTGCCATCTGGAGGTCAGTGTCCTGCAGCACTGGTGATGCATCAGACTGTGACTTAGCTACTAGGCCAGTGCCAGCGCGCCGCTGTTACCTTCGTCCCTGCTCTGCATGGAAAATTGGAGAGTGGAGTAAAGTAAGTCTGCATGCAGACGAACATTATGAATTCTAGGAATTTCCAATGATTGAAAACAAAATGGGAGTTGCCCCTACTATTATCTCTTTTGGCAGTGCTCGAAGAATTGTGGTGTTGGAGTAAAGGTCAGAGAGATTCAGTGTTATGACACACGAGATCAGAGGTTGCTCCGGCCATTTCATTGCCAGGCCACCTCCCCCAGACCTCCTGTCCAAATTCCTTGTAACATCCACAACTGTTTAGAGTGGTACACATCGTCTTGGGGACAGGTAAAGTGATTTAGCATCCAGAAGCTTCACTTTCTCTGCCTGTTTCTTGTTCTTCATGCTACTCTCTTCATCTCTGTGTTGATTCTAACATATATGTGTTCAGTGTTCAGAGCTGTGTGGAGTTGGGGAGCAGCAGAGGCTGGTCACCTGCCCTGAAACTGGCAAATGTGATGTTGACCTACAGCCCAGCAACATCCAGACTTGCAATGTCCATCCATGCCACCAATGGATTACTGGTTCCTGGGGTCAGGTGAGTGACATAAAACTTGAGTGCTAGATTTAGCTTAGAATTGTGTTTATAAAACTTTTTTTTTTTTTTTTTTTAGCATTTCATTCTTCATAGTCTTTTATCCCATTTCTGGTAAATAAACCCAATTATTGCAGATCACACTAAAGATTTTCAATGTTATGTTTCACTATTCATGGCATTTTGTAAGTACACCTACATTGTTTTTCAAAGATGAGAAGGATTACGAGAAATTAAAGTAGTCCATATATTCAGTGTCACTGAAATCCTTTGTGTGAAAAAACAGACTGTAATTTAAGTAACCTATTACCCTGCCCTATTAAAATCTGGCTCACACACAAGAACATCTGTTTGATAGGTCAAGCGTAGCACAGTGAGTGAAATCTGCACCATAAAACTAGAAGGTGGTAAAAAATAAGAAACTATAGACAAACCTTGTTATTTCTCATGTTTTGAATATATGAAGGATTAAAAGATTTGAGATGATGAGAACGTCTAGGTTATGAACGTAACCCACATTCCCCGAAGGAGGGAACAGAGATGTTACATATGGGATCTCGCTTGAGAGACCAATCGTCTTCGAATCCTTTGGAAAAGACCAATGAATATTCGCGTGCAATAATTACAGCCAGTTGCACCTTATCACAGCATGAGTATAAGAGGGCACGGCTGGATTGCACATGCAGGTTTTCACTGAGGAGCCGAGTTGGCGTCAGTGCGACCCAGGGTCGTGGCAGAAAGATGTAACGTCTTCATTCCCTCCTTCAGGGAACGTGGGTTACGTTCGTAATCTTGACGTTACCCTTTCAGTCAAATTACTTCGTTACCTATGCAAACACCCATGGAACAGGCCATGACCCTGAGGCCGCGTTACATGGAGACACCGGTGCTGACAGGCCGGCAAGCGTGTCAGCAGAAGAGTCTGCACGTAACCTTCCCAACACCCTGAGGGCCAAGTTTTCGGGGCCCCGTTGGGATTCCAACTTCTATCTTTAGATTTCATTAAAAAGTTGAAGCATGGGTTGGGGCGGTGGAGACGTGAAAAATGAATTCTTAACATGGATTTTGGAAGTAATGCACTATATTGATGAAATATGGATATAAGTGAAGGGAAACACAGCCTTCTGGCTGACTGTGGAAATGATAAAAGCCACATCCTCTGGTGAAGGAAGTCCAGAGGAGCACAGTCGGGACTGACTGCGGGGCAGGAGGAAGAGGAACCTTTTGAGAGGCACAGAAGCAAGCCAAGACCAGCCGGTCTTCCCGCTACCTGCTTATCTGATTTAAGACACGGGAAGACAGCCTCTTCACGGAGGTCGTAGAACCTTGCAAAGGTGTTTAGTGTCACCCAAAGTAGGACGCAATGCGCAAGTACAGGACACAGCAACTGTAAGGCTGGGTCTGCCTCCTCCTGGGGCAGAGCTTGCAGGTTCACTACCTGGCTTTGAAAAGGTGTGGTAGGAACCTTGGGCACATAGCCAGGCCGAGGTCCCAGTGTTACGTGAGAGTCAGCCGGGCCAAATTCTAGGCACACTTCGTCGACTGAGAAAGCTTGAAGGTCCCCAATCCTATTGATGGAGGCCAGAGCAATCAGGACCTTACCTAAGGATTCACCATCCACTGCATCAGGGTATGCTGCGATGGCAGCAACATACACCTTTATAGTTGAAGGGACAGTCTGCCCTCCAACATTTTCTGCAGGAAGGTATGTACTACTGCAATCGAACATCTCTGTGGGTCCTCTTCGCGTGAGAAGCACCAGTCGACGAACAGACCCCATCTCTGAGCGTAGGCCTGCCTTGTTGAGGGGGCCCGAGACTGAGAGATGGTGTTAATCACAGCTGCTGGCAGGCCGGAGAGGTCTGCCGCGTCCCGTCCAGAAACCAGACTTGCAAGTTCCAGAGATCGGGCCACGGGTGCCAGATCGTGTCCATCCCTTGAGAGAGAAGGTCTCTCCTCAAGGGGATTTTTCAAGGAGGGACTGCCGCGAGGAGCATTAGGTCAACAAACCATGTCCGGGAGGGCCAGTAAGGCGCTACCACCAGAACTTGCTCCTCGTCCTCCCTGATCTTGCACAGAGTCTGTGCAAGGAGGCTTACTGGGGGAAAGGCGTACTTGAGCCCCAGAGGCCAGCTGTGTGCCAGTTAGTGTTGGTACCGAAGTACCGGGACTTTTGACAAGTCGGTACTGAAAAATTTGAAATGTTACGGTACCAGCAACAGCTAAAAGCGGTTCTTGCTGCGCTACCCGAAAGGTGCGCACTGCACAGTTGCGTCTTTTTTCATAAAAGCACAGAAAGATGGCGACCGGCGGTGCTACTGATGAAGCGGCCCTGAATCTGCTCGTTGGAAAAAGGAGGAAAGAGCCACGTGTGGAAGTATTTTGTTTTTGAAGCTGATGACAAGCGCAACATCATTGATCACCAA
>JAUMHP010000052.1:23339803-23354737 GCA_032361065.1 Enteromius trimaculatus | reverse complement strand
CTAGAGGCTTTTAAATGACCTGTGTAGCCAAAATGTGTGTGTTAGAGAACAAATGTATGGTTAATGTTTGTATCTTTTAAAATCGGTCCATCAGAAAAGCAGTTCTAGGCTATGAAATATAGTTTGCGCTGTTTGATTAAATAAAATTCCTCTTAAATAAAAGTGTTTTTGTTTTTTGCATTGGTACCGAAATTAGTACAGAGAACCGTGGCTTTTCACTGGTATTGGTACAGAATACTGAAATTTTGGTACCGTGACAACACTAGTGCCGGTGCATTCCTGCCGAGGGGCGCGTCGGTGAGGGAGTAAAACAGGCGACAATGGGAGGACTCGGGGGAGGCGAAGAGGGCGAGTTGCGACATGCGGCGGGAGCGTAGACCATCCTGACGGTTGATGTACGCAACGGCTGCAGTGTTGTCCGTCCGGACGAGCACGTGCTTGTGGACTAACATCGGTCGAAAACAACGAAGGGCCAAAAGCACGAGGCTGCTTGCCCGTTGCATACAGCACCCCAACCTGTGGAGGAGGCATCCGTGTGCACTACAACATGCTAGGACACTTGTCCTAGGGGCACTCCAGTCCGAAGGAAGGCAAGGTCTGACTACATGTTGAAAAGGCGGCGACACTCTTTGGAAATGCCAATCCGAAGTGTGCCACGGTGCCATGCCCATCTCGATCGTGTAACCAGTGCTGAAGCGGTCTCATATGGAGCAGCCCCAGCGGCGTTACTGCAGCTGCCATATGCCCAAGGAGCCTCTGAAATTTCTTGAGAGGAACCGCAGTTTTGTGCCTGAATGACCTCAGACATGTCAGCATGGCCTGTGCGCGCTTCCCTGTTAGGCGGGCAGTCATTTCGACTGAGTCCAGCTCCATGCCAAGATAAGAGATCCTCTGCACTGGACTGCTTTTGTTCTTCTCTCGGTTTCTCTCACTGTCCTTTACTTTACCTTCCCTCATTTTCTGAAACACTGTGCTTTAAAAACAACTTTCAATGAATCTCCCACCCACCTAAACTTTGGCTAGTATACTTTACTTGCATTACATGTAATCAAAACAGCCAACAAAGCATTAGAAAGCTTTTTTTTAAGGAAAGATTTTCTTCATCTTTTGTGGCAATTTCAGAAAATGGCAACATTTCAAATAGTGGAAGAAAATGACAGAAGATTGATTCATTTGTAATTATCTCTCATTCGTTTTTTTCTGTCTAGATATTCGAAGATAAAGAGATGTAATGGATTATTCACGGTGTGAATGCAGAGTTTCAGACTTGAATGTAGAAAGTAACATAATTGGACAATCAGTGAAGTCAAATCACAGTGTGCTTATATGAACTCGCAATGCTCATCCTGCAGTTAAGTTTCTAATGTGGTCTACCCTTTGGGTACATACAGCATCTGAACCTGCCTTTGATACAGAGAGACCCTTCTATACACCTTCTACTGTACATACCAGTTTTGTTAAATCATGTGCGATCATGTTAAATGTGCATGTGGACCAGAATATATAATTATGTGGCATAAACCACCTCTCTAAACCAGTAATGTGGTTTCCCTATTCCTTCAACAGAGTGAGTGTTGAAAATAAGGCTGGTTTGTTATTAGGATTCCTATGAGATATAAAAGTCATTCTACTCTTGGCTGGACACTGATCATGAAAAAATGCTTTTGGATTAGGAAACCTAGTTAATATTGCTATGTTCACATATACCCAAATAATGAATTCATAATCAGATTGATGTTTCAGTTTATACCAGAAAGCCTTTAAATGCTCAATCAATCTAACTAAACACAGTCTGAAAGACATTAAGCATGTAAAAACTGAAATCCAGATATTTTCTAATACAGATTCAAAAACTAGATTCTGATTTTTCAGAATCTAAATACAGATGAAGTCAAATTGGGAAGAAAAAGATACAACTTTAGATAAATGTTAAGATATGACTCTTATCAAGACACTCCTCGGTTGGTAAAGCTTTGCGATAGTCGTACTGGGTGTTCAATAGGCTTGTCTGTTGTGTGTTTGTAGTGTTCAGTGTCCTGTGGAGGAGGTGTTCAGCGCCGACTGGTTAAATGTGTCAACACTAAGGCTGAGCTCGAGGATGAAAAGGAGCATGTTGATTGTGATCACGAACCTCGACCGAAGAACACAAAGAAGTGTAACGTTCATGAATGTGACAGCGCCACCTCTGGTAAGTAGAGCTTTGTGAGCTAGGGACAACGAATACACATACAGTATAGACAATAAAGGGAGGTCACCTTAAAAAATTCCTACATGTACATTGCCTTTAAATGTCTACGGTGTGTGCATTATAAGAATGTATGGGGATACTTTGGATTTAAAAATGAATTGAATTCGTACAATGTCCCTTTTAATTGAATGGAATGTATGGGAACAGTGAGGAAAACCAATATGGCAGCGCAGCGATTTCACTTTCATCAGGTCATGAGCAATCCAGTGTTTTATTATAGATCAGTAGGTTTTATACCATTTCAACTTAATTTGTGTGAAAAGAAAAATGGCGTGTTATCTTTTATTTATAATAAATAAGCTTACACAACAAAATTCAAAAGTAGTAAATTTTACAAATCTCAATTCCAGTTTTAATCAGAAATGAACACTGACAGTTAGAGAGCCGTGTTTAAGTTATGCTCATGCCCAAACCGTCAAACTAATGTAATCAGAGAAGGCCCGTCATTTAAGAGGGGAGGATTTTCAGATATGGATTAGAGATTATAAAGGCAAATCTTTTTTTTTTTTTTAATGAGATCAGGTTCCAGTGTGAAATAGCCATGCAGACTAGCAGGAACAAACAGGATTTGAAAAATAATTATACTATATTAAATGACTTATTTGTCAATTATTATTGCATATTATTATTATTGTTATTAACTGAGATTTTTATTTGTCAGTAAATGTCAGAATGGCCAAGCGGTCTAAGGCACCAGACTCAAGGCATGTTTTTTAACATGAAAAAAACAAACAAACATATTGACACATATTGAGCTGCCATGGCCAAAAGTAATTTTTTCTTCTTTGATTACAAGACAAATTTGTGCACTCAGTATCCTTTAGTAAATATGGTGTGTGTTATTGTGAACTGCAGTTTATAGGTTTACTGACATTTTATAGGTTTAAAGAAATTGCCTTCCATTTATCAGCAATCTTAGAGACACTTTTACTGTGTTTTTTATTGAAAGTTCCACAAAATGCTGCACCTTTAGAGTGGCTTGTCTTGATTATTGCTTGTTGCTGAGTGTTGTGCCATTTACGGATCTCTGAATCCCCCTTCATTGCTGTCATGGGTCACTGGGGATAGCAGAAACCTGTGTGCGCAGTTTAACGCCAGACAGTGATTATTTTGATATATAAAGGAAATGACAGACAAAAAGTCTTTCATCTGAAACAAGAGTTTCTCATGAAGTAGAGATATAGTCAGGCATACAAGATGGCATAAATTATAAAAAAAATTAAAAAAAAAGAATATAAAAAATTACAGTTTAAAAATCTTAACTTAAAATCACATTTACAGCCCATTCTGCTTATGTATGTAATGAGACTACATACGATCAGAATACGAAGAGTTGTATATTATTTAAATGTTGTCCTTAATTTGAGGTTCATAGATTGCAGTCATCACCAAATTGGAAAATTTTAGGCAAGAAAGTGCCCCCTCTCTTAACCTTTTACTCCTTATTTTTGTGAAGAATCCCAGCCACTTTCTTCTTCAAGTTATGCAGCTCACCTAGCTCACAGCCTTTAATTACCATCATCATCACTTTGAAATGTACCACCAGGCCTGTCATGTGCTAGTCCTGAGAAAATTGCTTTACTTCTCCCTGCTAATTAAAATGTGATTTGTGATGAGCGGTTTGGTGGTGCATGTGTTTAATTCCTTTCTTTTTAAAATAAATTATCCAAGAAATTCACCCAGATTTGATTAGTTTTGGGAAATGTTTGCTTATAATTATTTTACCCTGGTGAACTTCACTAAAGGACAATTCATGATTATTAACTGGGGTGCTTTGATTTGATTTCTAAAAAATAATTATGCCACCATGTGCAAACTTTTTCTAGGTGAAAAAAAAAACGTTTGATATATTATGATTTTAATCCATACACATTTCAGAGCGTGTGTGATGTTCTGTGTCAGACCTTGCATTTTACCATTCATGGTGTGTAGAATTTCATGATTTGTTCAGTTTCTTTGCAGTACCATTTTCTAAGAGTTTTTTTTTTTTTTTCATCAAGGCAAAGCTGTAAATTTTAAGTTATGCACAAAATTGAAATATGATGTAAAACATTTGGGAATAAAGCACCCGTTCTATTCTGTAAAACAGAATAAAATCACTTCCTGATAAATAAGGCATTAAACATCATTAAGAAGAGTATATAATAAACTACTCGAGCCTCAAAAAGAGCAAACAAAGTACAATAAAAAGGCTGTCATTGTTTTCAGATGCCTGCTGTTTGGGAATGCAGGCATGTAAGACAGTTCTGAGAGGCAATTATACAGAAATATTTCGATGGCAATCTTTGCTCTGGCTTTTCAGAATGACCATTACAACACTTCAGAGACTATGCAATGTGATCCACTGTAGTTATGCTGTCTCATCACACAGTCACGTGATTTTTTATTTTTTTTTTAATGTGCATGGTAATTTTTTTAATGTTTGCTTTCTGTTGTGCTTTTGCCTCTTATAAATAATGCATGTGCGAATCAAGCAGCGATGTAGCAGCAAGCATTGATAATCTTCTGCAAAGGCAGTGCTTATCCACTATTATGTCGTAGAGTTATACATTACAAAAGCTGTTGTTTTGGCAGAAGGCCTTCAGTATAAGCTGTAATTAGACTAACAACAACAGTTCTGTAATTCACAGGATAGCGTATAGTACAATGCACAATAGGATTTGTACAGTATAGTACAATATACTAGTTATATGTCAAAGGATCAAGGCAATTTTGGTTCTCAGTTCTTGACCACTTTCATTTTCAAATTCCTCAAGACACTTGTAACAACCAACATTATTACAAATAAATAGGATAAAGCAGCTGTAATTTAAACTAATCTGCATGTTTTGGTACAACACAGTAAAGTCCATTTTCTAACAAAACGTCTCACAGTGATTACATGCTAGGTCAGTGTGCGGCAAGTAGGCAGTCTTTTGTGAATGTTCGAACTCATTCAACCAAAGATATCTACATCATAAAAGCAAACGGGTATTTTTTCCCCCCTAAACTATTCTGGAAGAGATCAAAAGTGGACTAATTTAAAACATTTTAGTCCCATTTACACCTGCAGTTAGCGTTTTGTACCTGTGATCGGATTGATAAAATGCATCTTGTACCAGCCAGAACATACAGTAGGTGTATTATTCCACCTGTCACAAAAACAGTTGGATAGTAATATATTTAAGTCATATATGACTAAAATATATTACCATCCAACTTTAGATAGATATCACATACAAATGTTATGACTATCATTATGTAACAGCTGTAAACTACTTCTACACCAACACACAGTTCGTGGAATACTGTACACAGAAAATACCAAGAAATTTGAGGCTACCTCATCTTCACTACCTCATGAGTTCATCTTGTCTTCATTATTTGAATCATTTGGTTGGTTGACACTGGGTTTGATACTTGTTGATACTTGACATCAACAGTATTCTGAAGAGATTTTCCTTTATTAGCAACACTTTGTTTCAGTTTGTTTGTTGGCGCTGGATTGTGAATTAATCAGCTACTTGACCAACTGCCAAAAACCTGGTTCTTTTGGCTCAGACTCTCACAGTGTCAGCTGGAGTGTCTCAGTCTTTTGTGATACTAAGGGAAGTTTTACTGATTTCCAATCCCGGGTGCCTTCTGATTAAGAATCAGTTTCTGAGTGTGGACTTTCCCATTTGTAAATTAGATTTGTAAATCATGACATCCCAAAGGGCTATTAATAGTTTAGTTTTTTCCTTTGGCCTTAGATAATAACCTATTTTGGCAAGGCATGCTGCAGATCCAGTCCCCTCACTCCTGACAGTGTTTTGGATGTTGAGAGGTCTTGCGTAACTGTTTGGAATGAATTATTTTGGCGTTGATCACAAGTGGATTTTCATGCCATTTCAACTGAACTCAGCTGTTACCTTCTTGCAAAGTTTAATACTGTTGTATAACAAATTAACCCTGTAATACCATACAGGGTTAGCATTGTGTTAACATACGGTAAGCAGTATGTTAAACAAATGTAAATGCACAGTACAGAGGTCTCAAAGGCATAATATTTCAATTTGTTTCCAAGACGTTCTCACATTATCTCATATTTCCCAGTTTTCCCAGATTTATTCCCACAGTTTCTCAGAAAAAAGTACAGTATATAATAAATGAGTCAATTGTTGACACAGAGTGAGTATAAAGCTCTACATTAATGTGTTAAACATGGTTTAGATTGTTTGTTCCTGGAAGAATTTCCCAGATAACGTTTGCTTTCGGTAAAATCTCATTGTCATTAGATTGTTCTTTCAGTATACAAGCATTTTAACACCCAAGATTTATATTTTAAAGGGGTGGTTTATTGCAATTTCACTTTTTAACATTAGTGTATATGTTGCTGTAAGCAACACTGAAATGGACAACACTGAAAGTTCAATGCAAAAGAAGAGATTGTCTCTTAAAAAAACAAAGTAAAAAAAAAAGTTTCTGGAAACATTTCTGGAAGTTTAATTCCTATAAAAATGTTTGGTAAGGTATTCCAATGCAAAAATTACTTTCTGGACCATCAAGAACACTGACAAACCCTGCTCCTGGGAACACGCAACAAAGAGGGCGAGGCCATAGAGAAGGGGAAGAGAAAAATATATTCATATATGAATCGTGATTCTTTCTTCTATTTCGAAAGCATTGTTCTAAAGCAGTTGTTCTTATCCTGTTTCTTACGTCACCCTGCTTTTAGTTTATTAGTTTATAGACTCACAGACAGTTTAACCAATCAATCACAACATACTAAGCCAGTTAACCAATCAGAGCACATTGCACATTTCTGAGGGAAGGGCTTCATAAATCAGGAAATGATCAGTGCGTCTTTCAGAGAAAAGAAAGAGCGGTGTGGAAAAAAGGTAAATTGTGTGAAAAAAATAATGTGGTTTAAAGAAATTAAGCATTAACTGCACCCTATAAACACAGAAAAAACAATCAACCACCTCTTTAAAAGGTTTTATTTTCAGAAACAGAGCAAATTGTGAGAAAGATTGAAAAGGTATTCATATATTTCTATGAATTAACCTAGTAAATTTTAGGAACTTATATTTAAGTAAATAACCCAATTGTTAGTTCATGTTAAAGGTTGGGAAAATCCCTGCCTGAACAAAATAGTGTTTTTAATAGGATTTAGTTGCCATGAGAACAGCTTCATATCCTCTGAGTTTCCATTGCCTACTGGCTGCTCAGTTGGTTTGAGTACTGAATGAGCAACCAAAAATAAACACAAACTACATTTCCTGTATCACTCAGGCATCTCAACATTGTTTAAAACTGCTCTTACAGGATGTTGGGGAGGTGGGGTGAGTTCAGACCGGATTAATGAGCCCTCTCCCAGCCGAAGGCCACTGTGTGTCACGGGATTTAGTCTGCTGCTCTGTCTGGAATAAATCATGTAAATACAGGATGTGTGTGTGTTTGTGATTGAATGTTCAAGTCTTTCATTATCTTTTACACACTGTGTAAAAAGCTTTTTCAATGATTGAGTTGTAATTAGAGGTTAATGTTCATTCATGCTTATGAATGCTTAACACTCTGATTATATCTGAAAAAAATAATTAAAAGCCATAATTAAAATATTGTATAGTTAAACATATTGGACCTTGACTGGAGCATGATTGTATAGTAGAGTTAAGCTCTCGTCTATGCAATGACCCTGGGAGTTAAAGGGAGAATATTAATACTTTTATTCAGCGAGGACACATAAAATTAATCGAAACACCCAGTAAAATACATTTATTTTCATACAAAAGATTTTCGACTGAACTGCGTTTGAACTTTCATCAGAGGAGAAACAAATATTGTGGTTTTCACAATATTAAACATTTCTACACTTATTATAATAAGAGAAATAACTTTTTTCATTTCTGAAAGTTTGGGTTTGCCATCACAGAATTAAATTACATATTTTTTGTAATACTACTTTTCAATATAAACATTTATATTTGTTTACTTAATTTTTATTGTATTTTAATTAAATACACACAGTGTTGATGAGCATAAGATTTTGTGACTGAAATGTTTTTGAAAATTTAAGCAGAATGTAATGCGCAAGTAATGTAACATTTAAGAACTACTTCAAAATAGAACCCCATACATTTTAACTGATTGGATGGCTATTCAGTCTTGAAAAGACAATGTATAAATGCCCTCTAAAGCACATTTGCTTCTGGTGACTTGAGCCACACTTGTAATCATAACTCACCCAAAGCAGAATTACATCATCATATAGTAGTTTAGGAACACTAAATAAATAAATAAAAAGTCACACAACAGCTATTGCCTTTTTTAAAGCAATCATCAAAACAATTTTAGCTACCTCCTGTTTGGAGGGTTTTTGAACCATGCCAAGGTCAGCCACATTTCACTGCACAGCAATGCACTGTAATTGTATATTTGCATATATTTATGAGGCTAGATGTGAAAGGGTAATGTACATCCAAGCAGACTGCAGTTTAATCGATAAAGATGCTCACTAAATGTAATGATGGAGACGCAGCGTGCAGATCCAAATGCAAGCTTTTATTGCAAAACCGTGGTCAGAACAGGCAGGGTCAAAAACAGAGGTACGACAGAGGCAGAGCACAAGCAGGGTCAAAACTAAACAATGAAGTGACTTATAAAATTAAGCATCATTACTGCCTAATTCGTATGTAACGATACGCTTCTCAGCGGATAAGGATAGCAGGGAGACGTGAATTGCAAAAGACATTAACTTTTAATTAAACAAACAAAATCCATGGGCAGCTGAACGAACATGCAGAAACATCATAACATAATCAACAACCGACAACCAAAGCTCAAAAGGACACAGATTAAGTACAAACGGAAACACAAAACACCTCGGACACAGGAAGACATGACAATGTTACATCGTCCTCTTTCTGTCCTTAAACATTACTGTTGTTTCTAGTTAATAGGCAGTCCATTCATTCTCTGATTTTTAGTATCAGCCTCACGTGGCTCTGGCAATATGGTAAGTGTGCTGTGAATCACACATTAGCAGTCAATGAACTCTAAATGACAGGGTCATGGATAAGCAGACTGTGCACCATGTGAAGTGTTGTGGTTTTTTAACTTTTCTTGAGCTGACAGGACATGACAGCTTTCACAGGCTGGTAATGAGGTGTTTGTGAGCAGAGAAAAAACAATAACAGGGACATGTAGTGAAAATGCTCTGCAGGGATATTAGAACCCATCCTTTTATTTTACTGCACAATCAACTATTTAGGAACTGCTTGATGTGAGATACAGAATATGCACTGAATTACACACTGAAGGTCTCACAGGCAGAAAATTATTGAAGGCTTATAATAAATGTTATTTTTTCTGAAGCAGATGGTGAATCTTCATTGCTCTAAAAAACTAAAGCTCTGCTTTTACAGTCATAGTCTACTCTGAGAGAGAATAAAGATGCAGAAAAGGAATTCCTAATGCATGCATAATAATTAATAATAAATAATTACAAAACAAAATTACCTCTTTGCGGTTATAACTTTTATTATTAAAATTAAATTAATTAATTAATGGTTAATTTGTTAACAATTAAGCATTAGTTGAGCAAGACACACTACTAATTAATGAATAAAATATTAAGTTAATCATTAATTACTAGTGTGTTTTTGCTCAACTAATACTTAATTGTGAACAAATTAACCATGAATTAATGCTTAACTAATGCATTATTCTGACCCCCTATTCTGAAGTGTTACCAAATATTCTTATAATATGCGTTTATTTGTACCTTATTTGTTCAATAGCAATTCATTCAACGATTCATTTTTCCAAACCCCTCTGGTAATTTTTTGGGAAACTCATGTGAAACAATAACAACCGTTCGTAAAATGACTCGTACAAAACAGTGCCAAGATCAATCGTTATCGAGAAACCCAGTCCAGGTCCAACAAGTGGGTGAGAAATAGGCTAATATTTTATGTTGACGACAGCCTGAAACGGCTTGGGATTCATTTTAAAAATGACTCGTTTTAATGAGTCAACTCTTTCTTTTCTGAAGTTTACACACAGAGCACTTTCAGATTTAAAAACCGTTGCCGAGCTGTGTTACACAATGTATTAAAGGTCATTTTCAAAAATCCGTAATAGGGGAACTAATAAATACAACTTTGATTTTAAGTATTTATTAGTACATGTTGGAATCCACATAAAGTAATGATTGACGGTGACTGTTGAATTATTAGAAAAAATATATACTTCTAATAATTCAATAACCCGTGGTTAATTATTCCGCTTATACTGTGGTTGTCACACCTCAAGACATCGATCAGATGATATATTTCTAGGTATTTGTCTGGTTTTTGTACTTGAAAAACACTATTGATATAGGATAATTTCTTCCGCATCTCATCCAAACCTCCGTTGTT
Source organism: Enteromius trimaculatus (assembly GCA_032361065.1). NCBI lineage: Eukaryota > Metazoa > Chordata > Actinopteri > Cypriniformes > Cyprinidae > Enteromius > Enteromius trimaculatus. The sequence continues at coordinate 23,344,108 of JAUMHP010000052.1, read as the reverse complement.
TATTCCAAATCTTCATTTTAAACCTTGTAACTGAGGCTTAAACTGTTGATAGTAGATTAATGCATTTAATAGCTAGGTTATATGTGTGTGTGTGTGTGAGCGAAAGAGAGAGAGAGCAAGAGTGAGAAAGGTGTGAATTACGAGTCAGTGCATATCTCAAAAGTGTTCAGCTAAAACTGCTGTTAGTGAAAAAAAGAGCTTAAAGTTTCACTGTTGTTACCTAGCTTGTAAGAAGTCATGTTGTTTTTAAATTAAGTTAGCGTTAGCGACATTAGCCTGTATGTTAATGTGTGTGTGTCTCTGAGGGAGAGAGAGAGTGGGAGATAGACTAGGTATTTGCGGTAAATAATAAAACAGATATTGAACTAATAGAAACCATTTTGTGAAGTGATATGGAATTGTAATGCAGTCAAAGAGCTCCTTGAAACTACGTTCGCCGTGCAGTTCCTTAAAAGTAATTACACACCACAGAACATTTGTCAACCAATCAGATTCAAACATTCAACGGCCACGTAGTATAACTAAGAATAATAAATGCAATAGAAGTACTTTTTATTGTTAACAAATGGAAGCTTATTTGTCAAGTGTTATTTAGTGACTTTTGTGTTTTATTTGAAGCCGAATGAAAAAATTCATTATATGCATAGGATTCAGTGTGCTTTCAGTGTGTGTTTTGTGAAAAGTCTGTGCTGTTTATACATGAGGCTTTAAGAGATTTCTGATAAAGTCAGAAAGTAATTGGGACATTGGTCACACAGAGTCATTCGTCCCACTACGTGCCTGTAAACAGAGTGGCAGTGTGGGAAGGAAAGGGTCTGCTGGGGTTTTGATGAGGGGGTGCAGCGTGTGATCTCACTGCAGCTGGGGCCCCTGACCTCTCTGATGTCAACACACTATGTGATCTAGCAGCATGAGGAGATGGTGTCGTGCTAAGACGTGAATGACTCCTTCTGTTAGAGGTCTATCCAGTGGACATGGACAGAAAATTCCTTGCGTAGGGCTGTCTTCAACACTTTGTTTCTGTAAAGTTCTGTCTTTGTTTTTGCTCATTGCTCTAAGGGTTTTTGGTCTTATCAGTATTTTAGACAAGGATGAAGGCATTTAGAGTATGCTTTTAATCAACCTTTTACTGGCACACATGAGGTCTTATAAATGGTATTCAGAAAGAAAATATTTCTTGTCTTGCTGAATGCTTTAAAAACATGCCCAACAAAGGCAAAACTGGTATACCACAGATAAATATCTATGGCTATCTGTGGCTAACTTGGAAAATGTCATTTTTATATTCCAAGAAATATTATCTTTTATATTTTGAATAATTTCTCATTTCCTTTTTTTGTCGTAAATAAATATAACATAAGAGCCTATGTGAGGTATAGACACTGTACATAATTTCTGCATCAATACAAAGAATTTCTTCACAGACAGTTCTGCTTCACAGAGCATAGCAGAACTGTTCAAATTAGGACTGAGGTTCATTTCAGGACTTGGAGTCCTTGTTATGGAAAGGCTTGAATAACAGACACACACAACTTTTCATTTGGGTTTTCAAGTCCTGTGTTACTGGTGAGTGGGAATCGTCACATATATCTTCATAAAAAAATAATAATATATGCATGCTTGGTTTAAAAAGATTCAGAAATTAATATTCTGGTCAAAAGAAGTAGATAGTGCAACATTGATTTATTTTACTATTATATTTTTCTTTATTACTTCAAAATTCTGACCAAACTTTCTTGACGTGCCACTGACAGTTCATTATAAATAACAATGATAAAAGGAATTCTATTTAAATTTGACAGTCTTTGATGTGTGAAATTAATTTGCCTACAGTTTTAGACCAGTGCTCTGCTTTACAATACTTTGTTAAAATTATTATTATTATTATTTTGAGTAAATAGAGGTCAAATTATTCCCTCCTAATGGCATTTTGGCTTGTGTATTTTAGATTAACTGACATTTTTTTGTGATAGTGATAAACCCTTATTGCAGACTGTGATGACATTAGATTCATCTATCAATGGTTTTAAATTAACATTTGTTTAAAAAAAATGTAGACTTTTATAAGACTATACGTTTGGTAACACTTTTTTTTGATAGTACACTTTAGACATTCTACTAACAGTAAGTAACTCTGCAACTAGCAGTCAATATAGTATTAGTAGACTGTCTGGTTAATAACTTCTAACTGGGTCCACAACATACAACATACTGACTGCTATATGAAACTCTATGGCCCGGTTTCACAAACAGGGCTTAGCTTAATCCAGCACTAGCCATTAGTTAAATTAAGATATTTAAGCACCTTTTACAAAAATGTCTTATAGGAAAATATTACAGGTGTGCATCTTAACGCAGAACAATGACACTGACATGTTTTAAGATATGTCAGGGCAAGATATTTTTATTTGAGACAGCTCAAACATGCAATTTAGTCTGGGACTAGCTTAAGCCTTGTCTGTGAAACTGGGGGTATATAAACTATATGAAACTCTCTGTATATATCAATATATTCTACTAAACCTTCCTAAACTGTCATCTCTAACACTTAGTAGATGTAGTTGCGAAATGAGAATTGGTTGACATGTAGTTACAAAGTTATCTGTTGTAGAATGTCTACGGGACTATCAAAATAAAATGTTACCATACTTTTTATTACTTTGGCATTACAAAAGAAGATGGTTATTGTTTGCTGCATGAGTGTTTATGAGAACAACAGCTGAGGGAGTGGTGGAAATATTGACATCGTTCTCTCTTCCGACCAATGTAATCAATGTCCAAAAGTACTATTGTTGATTTCGTTTCCTTTTTGGTATTGGGTCAAATGGAAAAAGCAAAAACTATATTTGTTGTTTCTTTGAACCAGTGATGTTGATAACCAATCGTGACTTCCACTTCTAAGAATCTGGGAGTGAAAAAAATCCTTATTGAAAATGATCCTTTTATGATCCTCTGATGTGTCTGTGTTCTGTAATGTGTTGCCTGGCTTTAGGGTAAATGTGTGAATGCACTAGTGCGTGTATCTCAAGCATGCGGTGAAGCCGTCTCACCCCTCAAGAGCTGCCCTAACTGCAATGACGCTCATGTTTGTTCTCTGTCTGTGTCTTTCAGGTCAGTTGTGTTTACGTGACCGTTTGACATTACGCTTCTGTCAGACCCTCCAGTGGCTCGGACGATGTCAAGTGTCTTCGGTCCGTGCAAGGTGCTGCAAGACCTGTGAGCTCCCATCACGGGGCAATGATCGCATCGCAAGTCGCTGAGATCCAGGGGGATTGCAGAATCACTTTTGTAAGCCAGGGAACAAAAGACTACACAAATACTCAAAGCAGCTATGGACTAATCCATTGTTGGACAAACTGGTCTGGTCTGGTCAAGCTGTTGCCATTGACCAACAGTTCATCAGGGAGCTACTTTGTCCCTACATCCTTTAACAGATACAGTAAGAGGGGTTTATTTCCGCCCATCATCTCAGATAAGTGGTAGTAAAACAGGGTACAGTGGCCCATCTTTCCATCTCTATATACTGATGCAGGGGTGGTGTATTTTTAGCATGTAGAGTTTAGCTCATTTTAGCTCTTCCGTTCTATCGTCATGAAGTCAGTGGGTTTATTGAATGTTTTTTTGGCAAAGCCTGAAATAAGGTCTGCGGTTCATAAAAGCATCATGATATCTTTTAATCAGTGGCATAAACACATCTTGAAAAGGTTGATTGTTACAAGAAGCTAAATAGGACTACATTTAACATCATCACATAAAACAAAAAAATCCCACCTACTCACTACACCACTTTCAATTCTGCGATGTTTATAATTGCGTTCCTGCAAACTGTTCTCCGGAGTTGTCAGAAGCTCAGTGGTGATTCTGAAGCCTGAAGGATAATAATTGTACATTCTTTTTTGATTAGCAATCGGCAGAGCAAATACATTCATAATTTGTATCAATCTTCGCGTCAGGATTTTAGGAATCCAGTTCAACAGTTCGTGTATTTGAACCACAGATAACCACAAAGCTAGAGCGCAATTCCGCATAATGTCAAGGTTGCAGATGTTTCTATTTATTGAAGCTGATAACAGATCAGATGTAAACCAATAAGGAAGTACCTGGTGCTGCAACATAAAGGTGCTAAAGGTAGCGAGCGCTAAGCTCCTCATTCAGTCTAGTGTTGGCTGGTACTTGAATTCTAAACACACTATTTATCGTACCTTAATTTTATATGTCCGTATTACCCTTTGGATTAATAAACATATACACAGAATAATAGTTCAGTGTACTACTTTTCAAAATGTGTGCAGCATAGAATAGCTT
>JAUMHP010000052.1:23300600-23317069 GCA_032361065.1 Enteromius trimaculatus | reverse complement strand
AAGCCTTTATAACTAACTAACTGGTGTTTTACGACGGATATATAAATTTTTTAAAAACTGAAAAGAAGTCTGAAAGAAGAAAGTTAAATACACCTAGGACGGCTTGGAGGGCGAGTAAATTATGGGGTAATTTTCATTTTTGGGTGAACTATATTTTTCAGTTTTATTTATTTCAAGTAACAAAATTGCTATGAACTCTGCATTTACTTACATATCCAGAGGTAGTACATCATCTTGCAAACCCTCTGATATTCCACAGGAATTTCTTCATTAAAATCCTGATAGAAGCATGGTTTTATGGGGAAAAACTTGGGCAACGGTGGCCAGTTGTTTTCTTTACCTGCAAGTAAACAATTTCCTTTATGTCAAGAGACCACAGAGACGACAGCAGAAAGTCTTACAGAATAAGATCGGCATTAGTGTGGTATACCTAACGCTGTGTCTCGATCCTGAAGCTCCTGCTCTTTGCGCTCCAGCTCAGCAGCCTTCTTCTCCAGCTCTGCTTGCTGACGGAGGAGCTCAGCCTGTCCTGCAGCCACACTGGTCTGATGGAGGAAAAAGATACAGTACATGCTGCTTTACTGCACTGAGGTATATGCCTGAACCCAACACCCGTTTGTCTTTAGGAGGATGTGAGCAGCTTACCTTATTTCATAATGTAATAAAATAAATACAGCATGCATAAGCATATAAATATCATGTGTTAAGTATAGTTCAGTTCAAACATTGTACTAACTTGTGGACTGGTCACCACTGTTGTTTGCAGGACTGCTGGTTGAGAGGCAGTTGAGATGGGAATAGTGCGCCCATCCTTAAATGAGAGTGGGCAAAAGTTTTTAAACTGTTCAAACTCTTAGGTTTTTCCTTTTAAATAAACAAAAAACTAAATTTTGTATGCTTTATTTACTTGGCAAGGCTTGATAACAGAGAATCTATTATAACTTTTAAACATTACGACAAACACTTTAATTGTGAAAAGTTTATTCAGTACAATAGTTTTATTAATTTATGATTCCAATACACTTCCACATTCGGTTCCATAACAATATGATTGTGTATACATTGCTGTAGATTTTTATTTAATTTTATTTTTCATTTCTGACTAGATATAAAGCCAAGGAAATGAGGAATTGAGAAAAGGTTTTTCATTTAAAAATGAGGATTGGAAATTGTTGTCATGCTTACCAGAGCACCTGCTGTAAACGGGTTAAACTCTCCTATGCCATCAGATGAAGTGTTGGTCACCCGAATAACTGATGGGTCCTGGCAAGCACAAAAAATATGACTTGTCTATTCATGTAACACTTACGCTGAGTTTCTGGACATGCGCATACCATTCTTTAAACTACCTTCGAGTGCTATGTAAATGCTGCCGGTAATCTACATCAACTTATTCAGTATAGCATCGCCAACTATTTGTTTTAATTCCTAAATATTTGTTTTTTTAAAAAAAGTATATATGCTGTGCCATATAATTCACAAACGCGGAGGAAATTAAATGAGATGCACCTGTTCGATTTGTACATGGGTTTCGTACACCGTGAGGTAAAGGATCGCTACTGAGAAAGTTTTTATGTTTATAAAAACTTCTTTGCGGAATAAGAAACAAGCTATGATGGTAATAATGGCACCAAAAACTCAGTTGTTATATTTTAAAACACTATTTAATTAAAAAAAAAAAACACTTCCTCTATCGTCACCAGATGCTGATTGGCTAGCCAGCCTTACAGTGAATCGTGATTGGCTGAACCTCTGTCAATCACACCTCATTACTCCAGTGACTCAGAACCAAACAAACAGGTTTGCAGCGCATACAACATTTAACCTTTCATATATGACGAAAGACGTAATATATTAGTAGATGTTTACCTGAAAAGGATTGACATCAACTGGCTCGGCAAAGGGGTTGTTATCGAATCCAGACATTTTTTTTGTCTTGCGGTAAACAGCACAGGTGAACTGGTGCTCCGAGTACCTGCCAGCGCAACTCCCTGAGCGCACACCTCTCTGCGCATGCGTGATGGAGTCAGTCGTCACGTCACTCCGGGGTTAGTTTGAGCTCATGTTCCAGCTCTGCTTACACTGCTGGAAATTAATACTACTCGAGTTCTGATGTGAAGTTATCCTGCTAAACCTATACGTACAAATACATACCATTTTAATAAGATATTACTTGGTACAGAACATGGTACAGTAGCATTTTTGTTCTATTTATTTATTTACTTAAAAACCAGAATTTTAGTTTCATTACTCTAATTACATCAGCATCCAGAAATCATTAAAAATAATAATAAATATTTTTTTAAGTTTTGTTTACAAATAGAAAGAACAGCATTTATCTGAAATATTTTTTTTACATTATAAATACTTATATCATCACTTATAATGATTGAAATATACTGACTTCGAGCCTTTGAATGGTATTCTGTATGTTACAAAAGCTTTTTATTTCAGATAAATGCAAAACTTTGGATATTTCTATTCATTAAAGAATCCTAAAAACAGGATGTTTTTAATATGAATAATAATATGAATACAAGTAATAAGAGTAAAAATAATAGTAATAATATGCTAGTAGGCTAATAGTAATAATAAATGTTTCTTAAACAGCAAATCTGCATATTACAATGATTTCTGAAGAATCATGTGGCACTAATGACTAAAGTAATGCTGCTGAAATTTATTCACCACAGGAACAAATTACATTTTAATATATATTCAAATAGAAAGCTATTATTTTAAATGGTACAAATATTTCACATGGTCAATATTTTACTGTCCTTTGGATAAAAAAAAAAAAAAAAGTAGAGTATTTTTTGTACTTTTGACGGGTAGTTTTGAAATATATGTGACCCTGGAGCGCAAAAAGTCAACTTTTTAAAATTAAGATTAATACATCACCTCAAGCTGAATAAAGCTTCCCATTGATGTTTGTTAGAACAAAACTATATTTGCCTTTAAAGTTGTCCAGTACAAAGTAGCAAAAATATTGTACAGGAAACATACAAAATATCTTGATCTAATGATTTTTGGCATAAGATAGAAATCGATTATTTGGACCTATAACAATGTATTGTTGGCTACTGCAACAAAGATACCCATGCTACTTGGTATATTTGATATGTACATATATATAACCCAGCACCTTTGCCAGCAGTAAGACAAGTTAAACAGCTCTCACACAATTACAATTCCCTTAGGCTGGATGCACCCATTTGGCAAAGCGAGAAAAGACTAGAGCACCTCTTTCTGGTTCGCAGGACAAACCAGTAATTCAAGTTTTTCTCCAAGAGCTTAAATCAATCAATATACAAAACCCAACGAGGCTGGAACAAGTTTACAATATAATAGCTGCACAGCAACTCATTCACCATTCATTCACCAAAACAGTTCTTATTTGTTCAAAATGTGTAATTTATTTTACAACCATTGACTTCTTTCTCTTTCATAAGAAATATTTGTTCAACACGACTCCACATAACATAAGACAAATCTGAGGCCAGACAGCGGTTTGCTCGATCCTGCAGGCGGTGTGACCTGTGTCAGCAATGCATGAGATCTAAACAACACAATATAAATTAACAGTCTTAATTCTGAGATTGATGTCATGTGTTTATGTCCACGGACTCCTTCCTGTGAGAGAAACAGCCTTTGCCGAACACCATAACATGCAGAAACCTTTAACAAGCCATTTTATAGGATATAAATCACAGTTTAACACGATGGTGACAAATTACTCTTGAAGTTCAGGATCTTTGCGCAATCCGCAGTGACAAAGAAATGACAAATGGTCTAGACGCAGAAATATTTTGCTGGTGGCACAAGTAAAATAACTGATTTTGTTCATTTCGCAATCAGCTTCCTGATATATTAATAACTAATGACGGAGAGATGTTAGTATCTCACCGAGGGCAGCAGTCGAATGAGAGCTGTGAATCGAACCAGAGCATAACCCTCCAAAATGCACTTGTGTGGATTTTTACAGCCAGTTTTTATTTAATAATTAAATATTTAAGGGAAAAAATGGAAATAATCGCATTACAGTATATATATACAGGCAGAAAAGACCATTTGGTAATATATTAAGAAATCTCATGTTTGCAGGGCATGAACGATTCTAAGATTCAGAATGATTCCATTTAGAACACCTTAAGTAATAGTATTCCAGTAACTCTGCATTTATGTTTTAACACTGGTTTCTTAAAACAAGACGGAGGCAGATAAGCACAAAATAAACAGGAATGAAAATCCAAAACAACTGCTGACATAATACACTATGTGGTGATTTGGAAGACTTTGGAGTCTTCGTTTAGTGTGGGATCCTCTGGCACTGTAACACCAGTTTGCTTGGTCCCTTTAAATGGCATCATTTCCCTCCAAGCACAACACAAAAGCAGCACAAACATATCCAGAGGTTTTCTCTTAAGACACACACTCACTCACACGCATACGGAGGAGCCTCACACACATCCACACAGACCCAAACATCCTCACATCTCTCTCCATCTCATTCATGGCTGATACACGATATTATATGAATTTAATAACCCAGCAATCACTGGTGCTCTGGCTTTGTACACTTTATATCACATAATATATTTATATAGATTTATATATTCCATGTAAATAAAATTTATTAAATAGGCTTGGGGGAAAATACATCGGAGAGAATGCTGTAAACGTTAAAGCAGCCCATGGTTTAGCTTGAATTGGCGGAGTTCATCAATGGCTTCGTCTCCCGCCTTCAGAGCCCGATCACAGTCACGGAGCCCAAAGGAGATCATTCCGGATTGGAATGGTTCAGCATTCCCTTTGCCCTGCTTTCCTTCACCACACATTCTCACATGCAGATCGGAAAGCCGCCTAGCTCTCTCCTCCTGCTTTTCCTGTCAACATGGCACTTAAGGACTATAATGCAACAAAAGTGAACTCGGGTGAGCTAGCAGGGAGGGATGAGCTCTTTTTTTTTTCCGTGATTGGACGTGGAACCTTGCGGCCTTCATACCATGAACTCATTGCTGCCGTATACCACCACCTGCTGGGGCGGCAGGTCTGGATCTCCGCCCATCGGAGGGTCACGGTGCCTCTGAGATGAGCTCTTGGCACCCTGCAGGCGCTGTTTGCCTTTTTCTGGGTTGAAGGTGCCTCGGCTGGTGAACTGCGGTCTCTCCTCTCCATCCTGGTCGGGCTGGTCCAGGCTGTCAGGGGGGCTGGATAGATATAATGGCGTAGAAGGGGATTTGGAGCGCAAACGTAATTTATGGGTTCGTGCGGGTGGTTGCATGTAGGAAGACGACACAGAGGAGATGGTAGAACTGGAGTCTATGGAGTCTAGGGATTCGGGCTGCTTTCGCAGAACCCTTCTGCTCTTCCCCTCTGACTTCTTGGGCCTCAAGGCGGCCAGCGCTGGGCCTCGCTCTGTTGAGAGACAAAGAGAACAGAAATGAGATCCGTGCTGAAAAATCATTCAGGAGTGATGCTGGGGAGTTAAAAACTTGAAGTTCTGAGAGTACTGTTTTCATTTTGTTTTCTATTAGTGTGACAGCGGGGGACTGGCATTTAAACTAGTGTCGCTTTTCCCGTTTTAACCTGACAAAACACCGCATTGCTGGTTTTTATGTCATTGCTTGGCACACAGCTTCACACAGACAAATAAAAATTTCTTCTAAAAGTATAGTATTAGACATCATGGTTCATTTTAAATTAATCTAATCCAGCTAATGAAAATAAATTATACCAGCTTATTTAATTGTACTCCCTTATATAGCTTTTATGTACACTGCTCAAGAAAATAAAGGGAACACATCCTAGATCTGAATGAATGAAATATTCTTATTAAATACTTTGTTCTTTACATAGTTGAATGTGCAGACAACAAAATCACACAAAATTATCAATGGAAATCATTAACCCATGGAGGTCTGGATTTGGAGTCACGCTCAAAATTTAAGTGAAATCACTACAGGCTGATCCAACTTTGATGGAATGTCCTTAAAACAAGTCAAAATGAGGCTCAGTAGTGTGTGTGGCTTCCACGTGCCTGTATGACCTCCCTACAACGCCTGGGCATGCTCCTGATGAGGTGGCGGATGATCTCCTGAGGGATCTCCTCCCAGACCTGGACTAAAGCATCTGCCAACTCCTGGACAGTCTGTGGTGCAATGTGGCGTTGGTGGATGGAGCGAGACATGATGTCCCAGATGTGCTCAATTGGATTAAGCTCTGGGGAACGGGCAGGCCAGTCCATAGGATCATTGCACCTTCGTCTTGCAGGAACTGCTGACACACTCCAGCCACACATAGTGGTCTAGCATGGTCTTGCATTAGGAGGAACCCAAGGCCAACAGCACCGGCATATGTTCTCACAAGGGGTCTCAGAATCTCATCTCGGTACCTAATGGCAGTCAGACTACCTCTGGTGAGCACATGGAGGGCTCTGGGGCCCTCCAAAGAAATGCCACCTCACACCATTACTGACCCACTGCCAAACCGGTCATGCTGGAGGATGTTGCAGGCAGTAGAACGTTCTCCACGGCATCTCTAGACTCTGTCACGTCTGTCAGATGTGCTCAGTGTGAACCTGCTTTCATCTGGAAAGAGCACAGGGCGTCAGCAGTGAATTTGCCAATATTGGTGTTCTCTGGCAAATGCCAAACGTCCTGCACTGTGTTGGGCTGTAAGAGCAGACACCTTTGTGGCCCGCTGGAGGTTATTTTGCAGGGCTCTGGCAGTGCTCCTCCTGTTCCTCCCTGCACAAAGGCGGAGGTAGCGGTGCTGCTGCTGGGTTGTTGCACTTCTACAACCTCCTCCACGTCTCCTGATGTACTGACCTGTCTCCTGGTTGTGCCTCCATGCTCTGAACACTTCGCTGACAGACACAGTTTGCATTGATGTGCCATCCTTGATGAGCTGCACTACCTGAGCTACTTGTGTGGGTTGCAGACTCCAACTCATGCTCCAACTAGAGTGAAAGCACCACCAGCATTCAAAAGTGAACAAAACATCAACCAAAAAGCATCGGAACGGAGAAGTGGTCTGTGGTCACCACCTGTAGAACCACTCCTTTATTGGGGGTGTCTTGCTAATTGCCTATAATTTCCACCTGTTGTCTAAGTGTTCTAATCTGTTGTTTAAGTGTTCCCTTCCCCAATTTTTTGAGCAGTGTATTATACTGTACTGTAATTAAGATACTTTCATCAGTATCTTTTTTTCGGTTGCTACAGTTACAGGCTGCATGTTAACCCTCAAAACAAACTTCCTCTGCCTGAAACGTCTCCACTGACATTAATCATAGCACAGCTATTCATGTATTGTATTGATCATTTTTCATAATCTAAATAATTTTCATAATTTAATTAATTCCAAAATCAAACCTGCATCTATTATTGTGTCATTTCCTGTTGTACTCAAAAATGCAAATCTGATGACGTGGAAATAAAAGCAGCATGTAGTTTGAAAAGATAACGTATTAAAATAATTTCACATTTAATAGGAACTTTCAGCAGTTACTCACCAGAGAAGTCCGAAGTGGCTCCCTCAGAGTCCACATTCAGGTTTTCAGAGCTGTCTGCTGTGCCTATAGAGGCCTCTGACTCCAGAGTTTCATCATCAGAAGCTCGCGGCTCCAAAGCAAGCATCTCAAATGTCAACTCCTCCCTATGAGATCAAACAAATCCCAAGTTTTGGTGTGTTCAATCCAGAATAAGGGTGTACTTCTACATACTTCCTACAATCTTTTAAATTAATTTTAAATAGAATTATCTCAGCAGTATCATCTTTTGACTATGGTTAATTGGAGATGGTAAATATAACAGTTCATATTGCTTTCCTCTATTAATTACAACTGACACAGGTTGTCAGGTCTAGTACACTGCATTATGGGATACTCAATGCAGTGTGCCCTGGCTGTTTACTGCACGTTGTATATAACAGGTCCTCATGCAATTAGTAGGGTTCAAGCGCTTAAGGCATTTAAGCAAGACATTACTTATTTAGCTGTACCTACTTACAGTAAATCAATGATTTTTTTTTTTTTTTGGTTAATCCAGGTAATTTGTCATAGCAATATGTTTTTAATGTTTTAACGTCTTTTCCAAGAGCTATTCAATCCCCTTAAAACTTTGCTTCCTTGTTCAGCAAGTTTCATAAAGTTTTGAGTTTTGCTTTAGGATTGATTTCCTTATAGGATTATAACCTCCGTTATAGCTTCCCACAGGGCAAATTTCTACATTTTTTTGTACAGGCCCATTGATCATTCTTATCAGCCTGCATTAACCTTGTCCAACAGTTGTTCAAATTTTTTGGCCAATGTCAGCCATGACTTTTGAGACATGCCAATGTTCTTGTAGACACTTGTGGCATGTTTTTGTGTACAAAAAACACACATTTGCACATTTACAGCCCTTTTTACGTTTTTTTTCCTTTTATAGGTTCACCATTTTTTCTCTGTGACCTCAGATTGAGCTCTAACAGTACATACGTGCTCTGCGTTTGCCAAATAGATCTCATTCTGTTTAGGAGTTAAAGGCACTTTACTGAGAGTGGCCCTGCCTATTTCAAAAGTTTTCGCGCCCCTTTGCGACGGTGAGCCATAGTGTAACTTTTTTTGATTATTATTGATATTCACTATCCAGAGAACGTTTTTGTAATGATTTCAGGTGAAAGAACTAGGACTAGTTTACAAAAGTAGTTTTTTCACAAATTTTCCTGCATGAGCAAAGGGTGCCAACGACATAAGACACGTGAGCCTGCGACAGTTTAGGAGTTATGAGCAATTTCGCACTTTTTTTTTTTTTGTAGTGCCCCTTTCAGGCCTGGGTCAAGCTGTAGGCAATGTGAGAACTACCATCCCTCCAAGTTTCAAATCTCTATGACTTTCCATGTGGTCTGCACAATCAGTGCTGATTGATCCGTGACCAATGGAACAATTACAATAGGCTTTCAGCCGTACACACCTGAACCTAATTAAAACGTTAATGCAACCAATCCCAAAAGCTAAAACTGGTTCTCTTACTTCTCTTTCTGCAGACTCTCGATTTGTTCGGTCAGGACTTTCTCTTCCTGCTGCATGGCAACTTGTTGCTCAGAGACTTCTGTATCTCTGCTGACTTCCTCATCTCCGCTCTCTTGCATCACCTCCGGAGCGGTCAGGGACCGAGGACTCACTGGAGGAGACGGTGTCTGGTACCTCACCCTGTGCACCTGGCCCTTACCCTGTCAAACAAAACATAGACAACACTATGAGTGGAGGAACTCGAGATATATCATGTTTTGCAAAGCATTTGATAGCAAAACTGCAGAAACAAAACATGAATAGAGGGGCCAAAATGAAAATTTACGTCCCAATGGTAAATGACTATTTAGGCTATTATTATTTTGGCATTGATTCACTCATGTCAGTAATTGTCAGAAATCTATGCTTACACAGCAAATAAAATTTTGTGTGTGTGTGTGTTTTCTTTCTTTCTCTTAAAGTAGTCATTTGGCTCTTGCAAGTGTTCATTTTGGACCCTGAATGGACAACACAGACTCACTTCAGCCCAAAGCTGTTACCTTTCTGAATGAGTTTGACTGCACATTACCAACCAGAGAAAGCAAGTTAAAAAAAAGAAAAAAAAAAAAAAAAAAAAAAAAGTAATTTTTTTTTAAGTATTAGGCACATGGAGTGAATGTAACAAACATTTATCTTACAAATTCCCAAGTCATGCAGTGCAACATTATGAAAATGTAACAAGGTGATTTGTCTACATTAATAAAGTGCAAAGTGACTAAGATCTAAGCTCTCGGGTTTGATGCTCAAGCGTCTGTATGTCATGATCATGAAGACAGACGGACCACACAGTGCTGGGACGCGGCATACGTGATGACACTTACGGTAACAGTGAGTACATAAATACCTACCGCCGCAGCACTGCGGGTTATGCTCATAAATCTAACAGCAATTATTACAGGTTTCTGGATTCGAGAGGAAAGGGGAGGGAGAGGAGAGACTGGGGTTAGTATCAAGACAGAGCTAATGTAGGTGATTTACTCAAGTAGGATCAAGATCTTGGAACAACATCCTTTTTGGTCTTGAGCAATGTATTAGTCAGATTTTAGGGTTAAAATTAAGCTTATAATTGGGGTTGGAGCTTATCAACTTTAACTTTAGAGGTGGATTGTGAGATAAGAATGTTGTTCCAACTTATTCAACTTCCTGGATCTACATCTTTTAACGTTGTAGGTTAAAGAACAATATTCCGGTCAAACAAAGCGTCCAAACTCTAATCATTAACTACCTCTAAAACAGGAGGGGAAATAAAAGGTTGATAAAAATGTTGTTTCAGGCCCAACAAGGATGTTGATCTAGAAATGAACATCTGGGTTATCTAGATGTTTGTGAAAATATGAAATTCGCTCTTAACTCTTACCATGGACCTGCGGATGAATGTTAGTCGGCTCTTGGCTTTGTTCTCTGCAAATTCCAGAGTGTTGATATCCTTCAGTCTGGCCTTATATTTATTCATCTGCTCGCAAATTATCAGCTCGACACACCTTTGAAAGAAAAAAAAAAACAGAAGTAATTTAATCTCTACCCTAACTAAACTGAAGTAGTCTTATCAAACTATATGACTACACGTAAGAGTTGCCCATTACGCTGTGGTTTTCCCAATGTCCTGAACGCTCCGCAGAGGGTCGGTAGTGTCAGGGCAGCGCAGGATGCAGGGGGCAAACACAATAGCCAGTGCATTAGCAGACATGCGGTTTGTTTCCTCTTGCAGGGCAATCCTGTAGACAGCAGAAACACGGAAATAATAGACATTCTCGCATACATGTTTTGGTGACATGGGAATTTGTAGTTGCCGTCTCACCTGACCAAATGGAAAATAAGGCGCTCCAGCGTGTTCAGATGAGTTCTGCTGAGCTGGTCGATTACAGAGTAAACCCCTCGAATCACTTCTTTTTTGTCTTGAAGACCTGAAGAGACATCACCATCTATGTTCAAACATAACTGTATGTCTCCATGAATGTCTTATTTATTTAATTACATGGTTTCAATATGGGATCTAATAATAGTACAGCATCTGTAGACCGGCATAAAAAGTGTACAAAAATGTTTCTATTTAAAAACTGTATCATTTAATTATTCGAACCGAGTTCAAAACCTATGAAAATAATTAACATAAATATAAATCCAAAACATCAACACAACTCGAGTGATCTTTATGTTATGTTTTTTTTTTACAGCATTATCAATAAAATCTATCATTTTTATACTAGGGATACTGGGATGGCTTGGAGAGTCTGCTGGGAAAGGTTGACAACCCCTAATATAAACTCATATAAATCATATTCCACATTGAGTTCAAGTACCGATTTCAACGGGTGTCACTAAAAAAAAAAGAAAAAAAAAAGAAAAACATACACCAAAACTGTATTTGCTATACTGAATGCTAATGTAGTAAGTGTGATGCTTGAGAGGCGCATCTGCTTACCCATGGCCCGCAGGAATTCCTCATACAGTTCAAAGGTCATCAGAGGATTAGGCAAGTCACGTAACCACTGCTTGAAAACACTGGCAATGACATTAATATTATAGTCGTCCAGATTCATGCCGTTTACATCTGAGAGCAGAAAATAAAAATAAAAATATAGTTATAGAGGTAGTAGATATATTACTATAGATGGTACTGTGGACAAGACATCAGAATCTTGTGTTACAGTAC
Organism: Enteromius trimaculatus; assembly: GCA_032361065.1. NCBI lineage: Eukaryota > Metazoa > Chordata > Actinopteri > Cypriniformes > Cyprinidae > Enteromius > Enteromius trimaculatus. The sequence continues at coordinate 23,305,364 of JAUMHP010000052.1, read as the reverse complement.
AAAACTGAAAACTGAAAAAACTTAAAACCAGATATTTTTACTTGTGAAGGAAAATGGTGTAAGCTATTAGTATGTTTTCAGAATTAAAGTAATATATTACAAGATATACAAGTTTAATATTACTTCAGTTTAATAATATAGTTCTCTTTGACCTTCAGTGATGCGACTGGAAAGGCTACAGAAACAGTTAGTAAACTGTGATAAAAAACATAAACCTCGCTTACTTTAATGCCTTGTTGCCAGATATCATTAAGGCTTTTTACATTTAAAATAGTTAACCCTAGCTATCTGGGGATCTAATCGTATCTATTTGATACAGAAAGAATGAAACTCTCCAACTCACACCTTTTAAATTCATCATTTGACATTTTTTTTAACAAACAATGAACCAACTGTTTAGACAACACACACAGTTCCCTTAACTTCCCAAAACACGTGGATGGGAGACACGTGACTGGTTGGTTGCTAAGTGTCTGGCCCTGGCACTGTAACTGTCATTTCAAAAAACAAAAACGTATAATTTCACACAGTAAAAGCTCTGATAACCCTGCTCCTTTGAAAGATATCATAACCACGGGTAAAAAGCGACGATAGATTAAGCGTAGTGTGAAAATCCCTATCATGTGTCACACCTGTGTCCAGACCCTGTTTCAGCTCCTTAATCTTATTGGCGGATCCAGACTTCCGGTAGATCCCTTCTGTGTACAGGCCATGCATCTCAATGTAATTGATAAGCTTCTCGACCACTAAAGGCACCGCTCGCTCATCGTTGGTCAGTCGGGACAATTCCACACCAAACTGCCTTGACGAGAGTTCAGGGTCATACTGCACGTGGGAAAAAAAGGAAACATGCTGTATTCACTGCCAAACTCACATGAACGCACTTAGCAGTAAAGGGGAAAGAAAAAAAAGCTTACCTTCTTGCTGCATTTGGTGGTCATCTTCTGACAGCACTTTCTGTGACACGCATAGCGGCACACTACACAAGACACAGACATCTCATTCATTCTCATTTTCAACAGCAGTGCATACGACACAGATGTTTAAAAAAAAAAAAGCACCGCCACCTAAAATAAACTCAATTCAAGTTGACATTCTTCTCTCACTGTAACATGGCGGAAAACATCCTGCTCTACAAAGCCAAACTGTTCTCTGTTCGAGCCGAGAGGCCATGGGCTTGTTGTTGGTAAACAATCTGATTATGCTGAATTGAGTTCAGGGTCACTTTGATGCGGAGACTGTGGACATGAAACTCACGTTTGCAGACACACGCCTTGTCCATCATCCAGATGAGGGAGGAGCAGTACTCGCAGTAGGTGGGAATACTGTATTGGGTTGACTTGAATATGTGGCCGTTGTGTTCCTCCACCTGAAACAAACAAACACAGAGTGTCAGTTGATTTCCAAGAAAAACGGAAATGCTAATTCAGTTAGCAAAACCTCTGACTGTCATTCCACTCACTATATCTGTATCCTTTTTTCTTCTTTTCTTGCGGTCTGGTTTGGGTGCCTGTGGGAAGAAAAAAGCGATAAAAAGAGTTCGAAAAATATATTCTGTGTTACTTTCTGCGAGCCCTATTTTGCATCCTGTTCTTGAATAATGCCATTAACTGTATTAACACTGTACCCTGCTAATACTGCTGTCCAGAGGCTTGTGCTCGGTCATGAACTCATCCAGGAAGACTTTGAAGGTGTTGACCCAAACTTTCACCGGTGACTCGCTCCAGTCCCTCTGCTCCTGACGCATGTTCTTCTCCAGGATTTGCTCAAAGAGGGCGTAGAGATCCTTATAACGAATGCTTTTCCCATCATCCATCTGCACACAGACCAAAAACAATATGTCTACAACACATCACATCTCTCGAGGGATGTTGACACTCATATTCTTTTGCAAAGACAAATCAAATGTTTTTTTTTTTAATAAAGGTACTTACAGCTAAAGCTGTCGAGTACGAGTTGAAGATATTCAAGCGGAACTCCTTTAGGGCCTTTTTGAAGACAACATCCACCATTGTGTCTTTCTTACCATCTTCTGTGTCTAAATCAGTAATCTGTGAGATTAAAACAAAGTTATGAACATGACTTCTCGTCAATAAGTGAATACTACTGCTGTAGATTCAAGAAGAACTAAGTCATCACCTTCTTCATGAGGAAGTCGTTCATGCTCCTGTAGTCATTGGCACATGTGAGTATCTGCAGGGCATCGTTCTGCCACTGGACGGGCTCCAGAGCCACACTGCTGATCTTCACACTCCGTCTGCGCTTCACTTTTGGGGACGGGTCTTTATTCTCCTTAAACTCCCTCTGTAATGTTAGGTCTGGACTTTGAGGAGGGGTCAGGCGTTCTACCCCTGAACAAACAGAATTGCAGCGTTATCATGACCAAAAGAGTTCTTCAATTTTCAAAATACTTGAATTTGTTTGTCAACTCACCTTCTTCCATTAGAAATGCTGCTTCAGCATAGTCTCCTTCCAAAGTATCACTGCCACACAGCAGCCGTTCTCGTGAGCTTTTCTTCTCTCCATGCCTTGCCTTTCCCCAAAACCGCATTTTAGTGCGAACCCTGCAGACAATACATGTTGACTAGGACAGCAAACATTTTAAAGGAATAGACTGTCCAAATACAGTTATATATGAATATATGGATATATATGGAATATATATTTCCATATATATATGGAAATAATTAAAAATTTTAAATATTTTCTTTTAACTAACGAACAAACTGTCAAAAACCAGCACCTTCCATCTCCGTGAGAGTTCTTCCTCGAATCACTTTTGCCCAGCTCTCCAGATGACATGGTTTTATACATGTTCTTCTGCTCTTCACTGGTTGTGGCCAGCTGAAAGAGATCATTACATATAGTATGTAAGAGCAAAGGTCTCTCACTGACAGTTATTGGCATGGCTTGTCGGTCAAAACCTTCTACTGTACATCACAATATAAGCCATTAAACTGACACTTATGGTATGTAGTGTCAGATTAAAACATTTACAAAGAGTAAGAACATGTGTTGCTCCTTAACATAGCCTGAAAGCACTAAGTGGTTAAATCAATTTCTTCTACAACACTAATGCACTGAAACGAACCAGTGGCACATAATGAAAGTGCACTTTAAAGACAGCATATGACTAGGACAAAAAGTAAATCACTAAACTTTTAAAAGCAAAAACTAGATGGGTCATTCTACTAAACAGGTACCTTTTGTATCATTTAAATAATAAATACAGTAACTTATTATAGCCTATATGTTTATTTTCTAAACAACGTTTTTTCATTATTATATAAATAGTAGTCATCATTTGAAGTGGATCAAAACCTTTTTTTTTCTAAAATCTAAAACCAAAATGCAGTTAGGACAACTTTGGTGAACTTTTTTGATCCACTTCAAATGTTGACTATCATATTCAAATTTTATTTGGAAACGCTTCATTTAAAAATTACCTGATCTCTTATCCCAAGGTTGTCAAACCTGTTACCATCATAACAGTCCTTTATTTGAACAATTAACTATTTTACAAATAATGTTTTAAACTGTTAGGTACCTATTTGATGTTTAAAAAAAAAAAAAAAACAGGCACTGGTTTCATACAATGACCCAGATGATGACTAAATTCTACTGTACTGTTAACCAACAAGACTGGAAAGAGTGATTATTGGGAAGAGAGCTAGAGAATAAGAATATGCGCCATGACAGTTCCATGGCTTTAGCCTTGGTGAATTATTGCAGAAGAGAAGACAGAGCTAGATGTTAAAGCATGCAGTACTCTTTATCCGAGGTGGCAGTGTAGAAAGCAGAATCTCGCAGAAGGTCTTGGTTGTTCAGGAAGGAGCAACCTATTACTAGCTTAGCTGTTATGTCTAGACAAGCAGTGTGGTCAGATTGTGAAGAGTGCCGTGGGTTAAACTTTACGCAAGATGCCTTTGTACATCAGGAAAGAAAAGCAAACTTCTAATGGAAGCCATCCATATCTGTGTGGCTGGTTCATGAACCAATGTACTGAAGAAAACAGAAGTTCTTGGTGAAGTGTTGCGAGAATTTTATCCATATTTTTGTGCAGATTGTGAACGCATTTTAAATTAGGGCTGTCAAAGTGAACATAAAGGCTCTTGAGATTATATTTGCATCAAGAAACAACTGTAAAAAAAGGTTTTAATGACTAGTGGAAAAATTAACAGAGTAATTGAAAACAAATTATGTTTATAATGACCAGTAACATGGTTTTGTGTGTTACAGTACATCCACACCAATAGGTGTCAGCAAAAACACTGTTCTACTAGCCATTACAACAACAAAAAAAGCTAGAAGGGATACTATGACTGGAAACTAACAATAAATATATTTTTTTGCCTATTAGTTAAAAATGTAGGGTGTTGTTTAGGGTTAAGGCAATATATTTATATAAAGCTATTTATCTAGCTGTCCATGAAAACAACAGATGTCTAGAAAAAAATTCCCTGTTTATAATGGATAGCTAAATAAACTACTGTACGTATGTATTGTGGAAAATTCTAAATGTAGGATTAATTTGTATTTGTTCAAAATATATATATATATATTTAAAAAAAAGAAAAAAGGTAGGGTACTGCTTAGGGTTAGGGTAATATATTATATACAGCCATTTATAAAGCTGTATATAAAAACAATAGATGTCTAAAAAGAAAATGATAAGATAGACAGATAAGTGAAAGTCAAGCTACCATATGTATGTATTTTGAATTTTTTTTTTTAAAGATTAATCGGTATTTTTTACTATATATA
>JAUMHP010000052.1:23261144-23283014 GCA_032361065.1 Enteromius trimaculatus | reverse complement strand
TATAAATATATGTGTGTGATATATGTGTGTGTATGTATATAGACTTGGATTTTGGCCAGAAGCAACAGTTTAGAGTTAAAACACCTTAATGGGGGAGGTTTCTGCACTTAGACATTCATACAAAAAAAAAAAAAAAAAAACACCTAACAATACACATGTATACACTGTATGTCAATTACTCGTTTTGAGATCTAGAATATATCACTATTTTGAGGTTTAAAATACCTTATTTGACTTCAATTATATCACCCAGCCCTACAAAATGAATTATGAGGGAACAGGTAGGAATCATAAATCTTTTTCGATTCTTGTGTTTTTGTGTGCAGTCTGCAATCTGAGCTACCTCCATCAAGCAGACCTATTGTGAACCCGCTGTCCTCGGAGGGCAAGAGAAACGAGTGTGTAGTCTGAGCTGAAGGGGTGCCGGGGCGCGAGTGCTCAGAACAGGGGCTCCAGTGAGGGGACAGTGGTGGGCTGCCCGAGAAGCATGCATGCTGGACTAAACCCATAGAGAGGGCTGTTAGTGAAAGACAGGTGCCCAAACTGACATCATGCAGGAAAGCAAGACAGGTGCAAGATGGATGGGCGGAGACATGAGGGCAAGTCTTGCCAGTTTCAGCTCTGAATCAAATCAATGATTCTGTTATACATGTGTATCTGCAGAGGTATGCGTTAATATAGCCGTAACAGTTAAATTTTACAGGGTCCTCATGTCTTGGCCCGGGGTGCATGGAGTGAGGAGACGGGATGATGGAAAGGCAGCCTTACTGTATTTCTCCTCTTTGCACCTCTGCAGGATCTCTAAGCTTCTCTGATGCACAGGGTGATGCAGAAAACTAAAGCTATCCACACTTTTCACAACTGGAGCAGCAGCCTCATGCCCTTAGGAAGCCAAAAAACAAACAACACAAACAAGAAAGAGAGAAGAAAGAGAAAATAAGATCAAATAGAGGGAAATTAGATGTGCTTGTCTACCAAGTGTAAAGTCTGGTATACATGATATAGACCGAATATGACTGTGGTTGTTGGTGTTAACACTTAAAAATCCGATTTGGCCCAAAGTGCAATGCAGTGAATGTGATCTATGTGAAGGGCAACCCAAAAGGCAGTGGGCAGCATTTATGGTTCATACTAGATTGCTGAGACGCCACTCTATGTGAGGTATCATTAATATAAACCACTAAGGTTCAAACTGTTGTTATAAAAGAAAAAAAATACAGATAATGGAAAGCTAGAGAACAGGGCAATAGAAAACAAGCAAGAGGAGCTGGGCTAACACGGCATGGTTAACTAACCAACATACACACACATTTGCATGTGTATGTTGTCATACTGTATGTACTGTAGCGATCTAACTACTTTTTTTAACATAATAGCAAATACTGTTATGCAGCTAAATGTGACAAAACATATAGCCCTCCCTTAAAATAAGGGACTATAATACATGTGAGAAAATCCTGATATGTCAAAATACTGGGCAAAACCTCAGGGACCCAGAGGGGTAGACATTTGTAATGCCTGACCACAAAAAAACAAAACAAAAAGTAGTTGCTGCAATCACAAAAATATCTAAAACATAAATAAATAATTCCATTGCGATGCCAAAAAAGTATACATTACAGTCCAAAAGTCTGAGGCCTGTAAGATTTTTTTTGGTAACACTTTAGAATAGGTAAATGGGTCAAATGTCACAGTAAAAACATTTATAAAGTTTTCTAGTTCAAATGTCTATTTTTTTGAACTTTGTAAGAAGAAATGTTTTCTCAGCACATAAAGAAAAAAAAAGTATGTTACAATAATTGGCAGCATGATATTCTGTGTAACTGTTTATGTATTAGCTCTGCAAGCTAATTGTTTTTAATACAATACTAACATTAGCCAACTAAAAAATGTATAGACCAGCTGCAGCCTTAAGTATTTAATGCAATATATAATTCAGAATAAAACATTATCCCAAGTAGTTTGATGGTTAGAACTAAACTGATCAAAATCTATTTGTATGATTTGTATCGAGGCACACAACTCAATCCCAAAACTAGTATTTTTAGCCAATGGAATATTTTACTGTTTCAAGAAGGGTCTTGGATTTGGCACAATAAGAAAAAAATATTTTTAAACTTGATCTCTGTAGTCATTTTATATCCATTTACACTGGTACAGTGTGACAAGTATGGCTACTAGTCCGTCGCACAAAGCATGTGATCAGAATATTTTTTTGCTTTAAGCTTTGATTTGACTCACCGCTGCGTTTCTCCACGTGTCTTTTCCCAGCATCCCTGAAGGCTACCATGGCTCTAAAATAAGCCCTGAGTACAGCCCAGCGGAAGGTGGCCACTGGGTCAATACCGATCAGACCACAGATGAAGGCGTTCTTACTACTCTTGAGAAGCGCGACGATGTCTGGCCTCATGTGGTCCGTGTTCTTCTCTCTGAAGTCCTGGGACAGCAAGTCATGCAGACAGTCAGATAACTGCCCCGTTTATTACATCCAACTCTATTAGCAAACAATACAGGCTCATCTACTCAATAAAGCCAATGAAACATCAGTGAAGAGAGAAAGCGAGGCCTGCAGAGCTCCATTATGTAATGCATGAACAGAGGCTTTATATTGTAAATAAGAGGATCAGCTACTCATGACTGTCAAACTCTGCCAAACTTAAGCCGGGTGTACACCGTGTGATTTTTTTCTGTCTTTTATGATTGGTGCTTGTCAAATATGACGATACGATATGACAGTATCTTAGATAAAACTTGTCTTTCAAGTAAGAATCTTTGATTTTTGGAAAGTCTTTGGTCTAAATTGAAAAACCCAAAGCAAGTTATTGCCAAAAAACATTTTATATACATAAAGATCTTTATAAAAAATGAGTTGAAGGTACTGAAGGTACACATTGCAAGACTTGACTTGTTAGCATAAAACAGCCCAGAGGGCCAGTTGAGCTGGGATTTCACACAGTTACTCATTACTGTCATGTTTATGGTGCCATGAGTGACAAACAGAGTTACTCATTATATACTATAAATATACAGTCATGTGACGAAGACATCACATCCTCTTTACATTCAGTGTTGTAGAGGTCACAACGTAAACAGCGATCAACCAGGCCTATGTGTAACCAGTAGTGACTGTTTTTTTGGGAGAATGGTAACTGGGATTTCAGGACATCTTTGTTGGTCCCATTATTCTTACTAGGGTGTTTTCAAAACTGCTTGTTTGAAGCGTTTGTATCAGAAACGGGCACATTTTCTGCTTTAGTTCGGTTTCTTAAGGCATACAGGAGAATACAAAGCAGTCACGCTCTAATCCACACTAAAGAATCAGTCCAAGATCCCCTTAACCAAGTGGTCTTCAGTCTGATTGAAAACAAACTCTGGAGCGGTTTGCTTGTAGTGAGAAAGAAATCTAACCCAACTGACCGACAAACGTTTCAAATCATTCAAACCTGCTACAAAAAAACATCTACAGGGCACTTCTAAAAATGAAAATGGTTGAAACCCAAACACACTTCTTCGTCTTAAAAATATAAATCTCAAATATTAAAACATATTCATATTTATCAGTTGGAGCAGACATCATTTTAATGTATGACGTCATGTCCCAGGACATAAACAGGTGCACTCTGAACAACGAGAGGACAGTTTTATGACTTGCATTCACACATTTTGCGCAAGCTTTGAAATGCTGCATTATGAAAGTAAACCAAACCACACAGAAACTGCAACATTCGAAGAAAAGAAGATTTACTAATGATACATAAATCCTAAAACCCAAAAAAGGTCTTTGTGTACCTGCAAAAAGCACTGACCTTAACTCCATATTTGACTTTCCCTGCGTAGTGTTTAATGATGAAGGCCGGCTCCATGACTGCAGGAAACTCAATATAGCCGTTTCCCTCATGCTGCCGCTTAAACTTATCCAGGAGGGTCTGATTGGTGGCCTGTGGAAAGCTGTAAAACATTAGGAAGAGACTGCATTAGATCGGCCATTGTATTTCAGTGCAAGCGCTGCTCAGGATTTCACTTTCTGTACGTTTATTTTATAGTTTTTTCTTTATTTTAATCGGGAAAAACATATTATTTTTAATATTCCTTATAAATCATAAAAAGCTGCTATTACTGCGTTCTAAGGCACCCTGCTGTCCAACACAAGTTTGCTGAGGTCCCCTAGTGGGCCCCTTGGTTGAGAACCAGAGAGTGAAAGTGGTCATCTAGGGAGCATGACCGAGTTACTGGAGACAGTATATTATAAACCTGCGCTGTTCCTCTGGCCCTGGGAAGAATGAGAGCTGCTGCCAAAACTTCAGCAGAAAAGCAACACAGGCACAGGAAGAGGAAGAATGAGACATTAGAGATTTGAGCTATGAAAAACACTGATGTGGAGATTCAGGTTTCCAGCTATTTTAAGCAGAGGGAACCTTACCCTAAAAAAGTTTATTAGGTTCCTACTGTAATCAGAAATTACATTTATTGTTTTATTTGATTCACAGTTCATATTTACTGCACTTAATCGACATCATACTTGGTTTCATACAGTACTCTTATTTTTCTGGTTGTGTAGAGAAAAAGGCAGACATACTTGCATTCTTCATCCAGTAGGTGGAGCAGTGCTGTGGGCTTCTTGCTGATGAGGTTAATGCAACCGGTGTTGTCGATGTAATCAATGTTGTGCCAAGCAATGCCTTCTGATCTATACTCTTCCTACGAGAAATACAACACATATTCAACACTAATAAGAGGAATTCACAAAAAAAAGTGTTCCAGTTACAGTATGTTCCAGTGTTTATCAGCACCTAAATATTTCATAGTAACCCGAGATGTGTGCATTGCGTACGTCTCACAAAACCTGTTATAACTACAGTACATGGCTAATTCGTTTCTTTTTGGACTATGGCCAAAACAACAAAACAACAGGCCTGCAAAGTGTTTTCATGTTCCTCTAGAGGAGACTTCCTCTCGCCGGCCTGAGGTTTTGTGGTCTTTGCGGTTTAATAATATGAAAGACATTCTTAACATTTTGGAGCTTTTTTTCTCCTCAACTGCTTCCTTGGATCGCTGGGAAAATAAATGAAACAATAAAGGATATAATCCCAGCAGGGTTTCATACAATCAGTGGAATCTCTCTCCTATTCGCCCATTAAAAGGCAAAGGTATAAAATCAGCAGAACAAAGCAGATAATCTACACTTATCATTCAACTTCCTGTTTAAGGAAGAGGGGATTACATTCACAAGAAACCTTTTCACTATATTTTTCAGCATGATAATATGATATATAATCCTATTGTTCAAGTTGGATAAAGACTGATGACTTTTTTTGCTCAATGACAGAACAAGGTTTTAAGCTCGTAAACGTCTGTTCATAATGATTACCACAGAAAACAAACTGTGCTGCCAAAATCTAACGCTTTCAGTTATGGGTTTGTTCAAATCCTCAACGCAAAGAATGACAGTGATTTCATACTAATGATATAACCTTCATCTGAAGCGCTCTGAAACGTCAAGCAACCACATGCGCTCTGTTTGGCTGATAAGGGAAATGTACTCAAATAGCCTCCAAATCAAATTAAATACATTTACAGCGACTCCATAAATGGCACAATGAAAAAAGCCCATTAATGGACTAATAAAAGCGCGTGTGGTGTTGCGTCTGGCTCCAGCATGGCTGTGTTTATGGGCATCAGATAGGCGGGACTTTCTGCATCCCTGCCACACTTTCATAATCTAACACTAACCTGTTTTGACTAGTAATACTACAACTGTAGCTTTAAATTATATTAATATTAACTTAACTAATGCACCTTTTTTTCAGTCAAATATTAACTAATGTTCATAACCTGTGAATCTGTCACATTCCATGTTTTGTGTAGATAACCTGGGTATGGTCTATATTAAACATTCAGTGTTACCACACGACATACTTGGCAATACACTCAGGATGTGAACTCATTCCTGACATTTGAATCCAAGAGTTTCCAACTCTTAGAGCAATTAAAGCGTGGAACTTGGCAGACGCAACTAAATTCCAGCACTTTTATCAAGAAACAAACAGAAAAACTGTTGTGGCAATACTCGATAGACTTTCAAATGAATCCAATCAAAAATTCCATTAACAGGAACATCAAAATGACCCAGGATCCTTAATACGAGTTCAACATGAGCTTAGACAGAGCTAGTCATTACCGTTCCTATTCATCTCAATGGAAGTTGCTTGGCTGGAGCAGGACCTCCCTGCAAGGCACGATTTAAATAAGTGCTGTATTATATGATTTTATATGTGTGTACTCTGTATATTTATTATGTGCACTCATACATTATTTTGAATTATTATTTACTGTATTTGCATACAATTACAGGTATATATTTATTTTCACATAATTTATATTATGTATAAATACATTTAATATTAACATAACATTTTTCATAATATATACATGCATGTGTGTTTTTATATATTTACACATAATAAACAAACACAGCGCACACACGAACCTTTATTTTGGATGTGATTAATCATTTGAGAGCACTAATTTAAGTACATTTCTGAACCAATCACTTGAGCCATAAATGTCACATGTCTAATCATGGACGTCTAAAAACTACTGTACATCATGACAACATTGATTGGCTGAAGGCACCAAAGAAATTATGCTATCATAAATCACTCGAAGACCAGCAAGCACCAGAAACTACATTGAAACTCCTAAAATAAGTATATAATAAAGAAAAGCAGTTTAAAAGATTTGATCACAGGGATCGTGTGTCAATATAAGGAGAAATGAAGTGCTAAACCCATGAGTGATAGACTATTATTTGCACATCTGCATAAAGCAACGCTTCCTATGACGGTGTGTGATTTGTGTGGCTAAATGTACCTTGTGCAAGCAAATCTGTCAAAGTGAGTTTATCAAATCTGGACACTGGACTGACTAGAAACTTAAACTAACAAACCCTCTTTGAGCAAACATATACTTTGAGGTGCGTCACAAAGGCACGGCTTTGACAGGCTGTCATTACTGTGATTGGTTGCCTCTTTAGTCATCCTAAGAGAATGGCCTCATTGAGAAAACACATTATTACAGAGACACGATTCTTTGTCTGAGGTTGAAGTATAGCAACCTTTTTTATTGTCTCATTATCAAACGGTTTATTTGTGTGAAACTGCTACTATTAATGACAGTCTTCCTCACATGATCACACAGCCTAAGGCATTCATCAACCCAACCTATTATAGACTTACATTTCTTTTGATTAATAGTTTTTTTTTTATATACAAGTATATTACACTAAAACACACAATTCCAAGAATCTAGATTCCCATAGTTATTATATTTAGAAAAGGTGAGCTTGTGTAAAGATTATCATAATGCTAGGATGCAGGTCATTCCCAGGGCATTTTTAGGTGGTTTCTTATTGGCCAAAATAAACATTGTTTCTATACTCTAGTCCCTAGACTTACTAATGCAATTCTCAAGCAAGCTCACGTAATGAAAAACATGTGTCCCCAGATTTTTCATTAATCTACATAAGTAGAACATCAACCCTGGGCTGTATTGATGATAAATTCATGTACTTCAAGGACACACAAAAATAAAGATGGCAAACCTTTGATTCTACATTCAGTCAAGCAATATGTGGGTACTTATTTTTTTCTGTATGCAGTCAAAACAACTTAAGTCTTAATTGCTGGCAATAAAACTGTTATTAGGCTATAATCTTGAGCTGTGTGTGGGGAAAGAAGCTGATGGTTATCTCTGGGTCCAGCTTTTAAATAAAAAAAAAAAGAAAAGAAAAAAATCATTACCTGTTCCAGCTTAAAAATGTGCTGGTTGAAATAGTGCTGGAGTCTCTCATTGGCAAAGTTGATGCAGAATTGTTCAAAGCTGTTGTTCTCGTAGTCTTCAAAACCAAAGATATCAAGAACCCCGATGGACAGGATCTGAAAAAATGATGAGAAGTAAGAAGGAAGAGAATAAGGACAGAAAATACTCTTTTTGAGTTCTAGGAGATTTTAAGCACATTCTTGTGTCACTATGGCAATAACAAACTGAAGGGGGCAATAGTGTTCATTACTGTATCAACTAGCAATAAACAGGTCTACAGGTTAGTTAATATTAGCTAACTTGCTCAAGTTCAGAGCAAAACTAACACACTAAATATATATATATATATGAGAAAAATCAAATGCTGCAAATAAAATTACATGAGCATGCAGCAAAGTCTGAGTTATATATATTACTGTTATTATATGCAATAATAATAATGATCCTGATGTATCAGGGGTATGGCATGGCAGAAAAATTAGGGATGCACCAAAATGAAAGTTCTTGGCCAAAGCCGAAAAAAAATGTAACACCACTGAATACATTAAATAGCAAAAATATATTTATTGATTTATTTTATTTCATTTTTTTATTGTTTTGTCTAGCTTTTCAAAGAAAACAAAATCAATTACAAAACAATTTATTTAACACTAAACATTTTTTTAAATATACCTATAACTATACCAACAAAGCACAATCTAACTTAAAATAAGTCAGGCGCTTGCCCATTTTCGATCACATCAAGTCATTGTTCAGTGTAATTTATTCAGTCTTTTTGAAAAGACATTTGGTGCATCCCTAAGAACAATATAAAAAAAATAAATGTTTTACAAATAAATGTTTAAAACAAATCTGTTAGATGTGTTACCCCAAATCCTAAGTGGGCCTAAGTAAAGGTTATTTTCAAATACTGCAAATATAGTTTCATGTCTCAAAAAATAATTAAAAATAATTACTGCGCAACAGTTAACGCACTGCAATTGGCTGCTGTTCATGCTTTTAGTCATTCAAGTGCAAAAAGCTGTGTGCAAACGATGACTACGCTTCAGAGACTAAACAAAGGTGAAACAGATCAACATGAGCTGAAAAAATATTACAATGGGTTGAAACTGAACTTCAGCTGAGCCCCTGAACGTTTAACTAAATTATTCTAATCAATTTAATCAACTAAGCTTGTGTAGCCTGATCTGTCTGTGTTCATTCACTTACTTTGCCTTCATTTCAGGCTTTACTCTACCAAAATTTTTAGCAGTAATGTTCAAATGAATTTTACATAACAGCAGGGGCCCAGTCAGTGTGGCTGAATATATCCCATTACATAATGTCTCTATCCATAATTTAAAGATTAAAGCAGTGAGAGCCACAGAAAAACAGGGTGCGTCTCTGTCAGATAAACTCATATTCCTGCTGTGCAATGTAATTGCTGTCAGGTGACTCACTAGGGCTCATCTTTTTGAAGTTAACGCCCCTGCTAGCATCCAGCACTCATTCTTCAGTACAGAAATGATTTTACCTTGGCTGATTCTTCCAGGTCTCTCTGGTTGAGCAGGGCGTGATTGATTCGGAACACAATCCAATCAAAAAGGGCACTGTAGAGGGACTTAGCCATGGAGTCCCGCACCGTCACAGCCTGCAAAAGAGTGAAAACCGTTGCCCAATCGATTTAATTATCATGAAAGAGACATTTACAACCAACATAGATGTAAAAATGTGATGATGTAATGCAAATACGTTCACTGAGACAAAACAAATACTTCCTTCCAATACTACTCACTTGAATTCAATGAAATATCGGAGCTGGCAAAAAAGTGGAACTACTATTCTAGGAAGATAAACCTCTGGTAAGGCATTATTTGTTTACAGTAACATGTCTATGAGTTGTCTTGGCAGTGAATCATCCCATCCTCACATCCTGTCTCGGGCATGACATGCTATATCGCAAAGACATATTAGTTAACCATTGCAAAACTCAGTTCGGCAGAGTTGAGTACGCTATTGTAGGGATAGCCTTGATCTTCACTTCAGCTGAACCAGAAAGAAAATATTTTCCCAAGAGCCAACCACAGTGATTAGAAGTGTTGATTTAGAAGACTATCGGATGAACTGGAAGAGGAATCTGAGCTGGTTCTCATTAAGGACTGTGGCAGCCTCTCTAATACACACTCGCAAACAATCAGAGATATGACAGTGCACCATATGTGATCCGTCTACATGAAAGCGGTGTTTCTGGGTCCACGTCACACGGAGGAGACTTGTTTTGCTTTCAAATCAGCACTACTCAAAATGCAACCAACATTCATGACCAACAAGGGTTATCTGCTCTCAGTCGCTGCTGTCAGACATCTGCTCCTGTCTCACTACTGTGGTCATCAGATTTTAGAGATGTTGTGCTTCACTAGGAGTCCTCAGTAAGAAAATCCAGAGAGAAAACAGTCAATAAAATCCTATTAGAATGTAGTTAAAATGCTCCCTGCATTTGTTTTTTCTAAATATTCAATCAATTACCCATTCATGAATTCAGCCATTTAAAAAAATCTAATGAATGAATGACTCCATTATTCACTCATAAGACTATCATACCATCATTACATTATGTAGGTATTTCAGTCAAACTCTAATAGCATTATTTATATATTTATGCAATTGCATTTCTATGCTGGGCTGCATCTGAGCAAACATTCTGTGTAAATACAGTACATCTAGAAGCCTAGTAATGCAAAGATGTATTTCGTTAATATTTTGCAATGCTATGACTTTAAATCATTAGGAATATCCCTATAGTGTCTCTATTGTTACGATAATTACTACATAAATGTAAAGAATTAGCAAAAAGATGATGCATACATCTCATACTGTTAGCAAAAGAAACATTTAAAGTATAAACGGCACTGAAAATTGAGATTATTCACAATGTTGGCTAATCTGATAATGCCATTAAAGTCTTCACACATATCTCTAGGACATCTAATAAATCAGCCAGCTCTAGTTGGAAGGGGAGAAAACTTTTATTTGGGGCTACGCATATAAATGATCTTATATCTGCACAGATTTTAAGTTTTAAATCTGTAAGCGCATGAAGTTCAAGGGATTCATTAAGTCTGTGACTGTGATTTTAATAAAAGATATTAATAAAAGAGTTTGCCAGTCCATTATTTAAAGATGACAGTCATAACGCTGGATAAAAGCTCTAAAAAGGCTATCGCTGGTTCTAATTATGATGATGGAGCATAAAAAAGTCTTTGAGAAACACATTATTTCAGTGTGAGCTTCATTTGAGAGAAGAGATGAATTAAAAAAAAAACTGACAAATTAAAATTGAACTAACTCTTTATTAAGGCCCCAAAAACAGACCGCAAAAAGACCTTTATATTTAGACACTGACTACGTCTACATGAACATCATTCCATATGGTTTATTCTGAAAAAGACATTAACATTCACCACAGCTGGACTACTATTTATTATACCGCATTTAGTCATTTTAAAATATTGATTCTCAAGTGTGTCCTTAACAATAACACGCAACATAAATTGCTAAATGTAGGTTATGATGCCTCTTGTAAAATTTGCGATACATGAATAAAGCTCAAAAACGGTTCAGCCTGACTGACTTTTAACAACCTTTTTTTTTTTTTAAAGTAAAAAATTACTTAATTCTTGTTACGTCAATCAGGTTAATGCACGCACACACAAAAAAAACTTACCTCAGCCAGTTTGTATGGCACTATCAGCTTCTCGCCCACTGTCACTGTTTTCCGTGTTGTCAGGGAATCAAAGAGCATTTCCTCCTTGACCTATAATGATACAAGACGGGTTTCTCATTTTTAGCATACAAAAGCAAAATCAGATAACTACTAGGACTTGTACGGTCTGCAATTATTCATATTATACTGCAATATCTTTTTTTTTGTAGATGGTCATGGAGCAAAACATTACTAGCACCAAGCTGAACTAATGGCCATGAGAAAGATTTCTTTTCAGTTGTTGACTTTGGGGCCTGCAATGTTGAATTGTCCTTTAAACATCCGGTAGCACTCAGAAAATTGTTTTTTGGGTTGCTTAAGACAGAGAGAAACTGCAATGAAATACAATGAAGGCCTATTTATACAATTCTATATTATTACAATAATACAGTATTATTATCCAGTAAATAAATACAATACAGTTATAATAATATTAGCAAATAAACTATATCAAGTATATTGCCTTAGCAGTATACTGTATCGCCACATCTGTTTCAAACCCAACTCTGCACACAAGGTGCCAGAGACAATGCGGACAATCAAGAGACCTCAACAAAGGCCAACGCTTGTTCATTAACACATTAAAGGACCGAAATGAACCCAGCAGTGAACTGTGAAAAATATGTGTCTGGTCTATGCACACTGGCAAAGATATCTACATCTACTGTACTAATTATATAAACTCTATGGGCCTGATGTTGAGTCATTCAACTCTATAATCATGAACAGATGTGTGAGGGCTCATCAAAGCTCTGGACTGGCCTCATCTGCATATATTCCAGTGTTTTCAAGGTTCAAGCAGGCCTGCGCACACATACACACACATTTCCTTTTCTCTGCTGTCTGAGGGCAAATGCAATACCACTTGAGTGTTCATTCTCTCTTTTCTTCAGAGAGGTTCATGAAAGTGTATGTCTAAAGATAAAGCCCAGGTTTGCTTTGATCATGCTATTAGGCCACAAGAGGTCCTGGTATACAGAGGTATGTACATACATTATGTATGTGTTGAGTTCAAAGGCTCTGGGCAATCACATCCTATTTCCTGTAGGCCCATAGTACAGGGCTCCATGGCCTTCATTCAGGAACTCAATCTACTTCCTTGAGTAGGCCGGTTTGCTGACCAAATCCTGTGCAAAAGTAACCCAGCCTTCCTCTTTTTTTTCCAAGAGAACAGTTCAAATATCTTGAAATGTGTGTACGGTGAATGTGGCAAGCCTGAACACGCAGAGCTCTAACATTGGAGATTTGAGAAAGTACTTTTTAATTGCTGCTAAGCAAGTTCTGATAGTACGTGAATTTGCTTCATTTAGGATTGAGTTCTTGAGTTTAAACGCATTTAGTGGTAGCGGTGTTTCTGGGGTAAAAAGCTTGTTGGATAAAAAAAAATAAAGTTGTATAGACTGCTTTAATGCTACTTCTGTATCCTAATTGAAGCTTGAATGCTCCTTTCCTCTTACACTATTGCACTGAAAAGAGAGAACAATACTAATAATTCCATTGCAAAAAAAAAAGAACATGCAGGTTCTAAATACCATGCCCTAAAGGAAAACATGTCTGTTCAAATCAAAATGCTTACAGTAGAGTTAACAATGTGTTTTGTGATTCAATGATCCTGTACCTCAAGGAGCTCTGACACCACAGGCAGAACTTCAGGATTGCCGATGTCAATGGAGTCATCCCGGTATATCTTCTTCTTGTATCTGATATTCCCTAGATGAAGGATAGCTGACAGCAGAGAGAAAATCCTGCAAGGGAAAAGAAAATTGTTCAGCACATTAAATCACTTCAGAAGGTCTTTATTAACTCCATGGAACTGTGTGAACGGCTGTTTATGACGGACAGATGCACTTTATTTGGTTTCAAAATCTTAAAACGCCATTCACTGCCAAGCTTGGATAAGCCAGGACATCTTGAAACATAACTTTGATTGTATTTATCTGAAAAAAGACAGTCATATGCATCTAGGACGGCTTGTAAGTTTAACTTTTGGGTGTACAATCCCTTTTACTTCATGCTGAAAAAAATGCTGAATTTTATATAATCCTTACAGGTTGGAATAGGAAACATATTTCTTTTTTTGATATATAAAAATTGCATGCAATTTTGTTTTGTGTATGTGCACGAGGGGGCCAGTGCTTTTGACGAACTCACTGTTTACGGGTGGTGGGAAGGAAGCCCACCATCTCCATAGCCAGCTGCAAGCGCTCAAAGTCATGTTTAAGATCCTCCCCTTCAACTGTGAAGCAATCCTGCTGGTTTCAACATGAAAGAAAGGTTACCAGCACTTCAAACAATTAAACACCAGTTCACACCACAGTCACAGTCTGAGGTTTCCTCATAGGTGGTTTGCTATGCATTTGCATAATTTAATTACTTTTAGTATCTCTTCAAAACGCTTATAAACACGACAATGTTCCATTATTGTATCCAAAAAGCTACAGCACATTAACACATAATAATAAGCTAATAGTATGTTGTGTTTCAGCCGCTTGTATGCATTCAAGCACAAATGTGTACAGTAGAGCTGCCTTTTTGGTTTTTCAGTTGCTTCGGTGCTGCCAACGCTCCAGAGAGAAACTGTCAGGGTTTGGTTGATTGACTCGGAGCACCATGTCATTATGAAGTTTGGTCAAAAAAGCAAGAGCCGCCACATTTTTTCTGGTTGAAAATTAGGGCCCTGGTGAATGTTAGCATATGCATGTTCTGCCCATGCAGTGGAAAATTCAGAGTGATTTGCCTTTTACACACACGTTGGAAATCTGGCACACCAGCAAAGGCAATACGCAAAGTAGCAATTTATGACTTGATTCATTCCATCAAATGGAACAAGCAAAGCATTTTCACTGAAGCTGTGTATGTGCACCATCCCACAAAGTAAGTCTGGATGAATCAATTTGTACTTTCAGAAATCGTAACTATACTGGCCAAAATAATGCAGTTACCACATTAAGCCAAATCTTAATAACAGGGCATATCTTAGCCAGTACTGTCTTTGATGTCTGATTTCTTAATTTCACTAAGAAAAATCTATGCTGGTGCTTGAATGCATGGAAAAAGACATTGGTCTAATTAGGTTCATACAGAAAATAACAGGTTTTTTGATTTATTAATTTGTTTTTAACCCAAAATTCAACTAATTATTTTTAATCTGTAAAACTGTAAACTGGCAGCAAAGGATGAACGCTTCTTGAGAGAAGAACGCTTCATTCGTGTTGGTCTGAATGAAAGTGCATATTCATTCTGTGCCCCTAAGAGCCACTCTTGGGGTGTTAAAAGCTCACAAACATTGCTTCGACCAAAACACTGGAGGAATTTGGAAATATTAAATCACTGAACATATCGTTTGAGAGTCGTTGAACAAATAAGGTAAAAATAAATGCATATTTTAAGATTTATGTTTTTTTGTCCTTGCATGCATGTCAAAAACCAAAATATGAACCTTTCATAACTCATAATAGGGGCACTTTTTTAGACATTTTTTTTACATAAATAAAAAAAACTACTGTGCCACTGACTTTAGACAGGTTTTAATTGATAGACTAGTCAATGGCGCAATCGTTTCCAGTGGCCTCAAAACAGCAATGTGCCTGAACACACCTCATTTTCAGACCAGCACGCCAATGGGCGAACAGATGGGCACAAGTGCATTTGCTATTTAAACAACGTGGTACTGGACTAAAAATGATGAAACTAGTACAAAGCATTTGCGTCGTGCCTGGCGTTGTATTACACCAGGTGTACGCTGCTTTTTTACAAAATACTGATTTATACAGTATTGATTTAAAATAACAGCAATCGTTTTTATACATCGGTGCATATGTAGTTCATAATTTTAAGGGATGTCAGTACTTCTAAATGATCTTTCACTATAGTGGTGCACAGTGTTGTGAAAGAGATGTGAAAGCAAAACTTCTGCCATCCACAGAGGTCGGTTCCAGCTGGCAGACGACTGCTTCCTACTCACAACAACACAGTCAAATTTACACACACGTCCTCCTCTTAATGAGACAGTGTCTCCATCGCCTCGCTTCATTACTGATGGCAAAATTATAGCATACCAAAGCAGTGGAAAGGCAAACTATGCTGAAACCCTGTAAGCTTTATGAATTTTTTTTTTTTTACCTCATTCACATTTTCAGGGAAGGATATGTATACAAAAAATGTTAAATGTTGTAAAACTTTAAGCAAAACAGACCTGAACAAACAGACAGACATATTACACTTTGTGTTTGCAGCAAAATAACATTAATATAACGCAATAGCTCTGTACAGAAGCCTCATGTGCTTCAAATTATGAACACTTACCTTCTGATTGTGGTTTATTTAAACAATCACTCATGATAACGTACACTGTGAATTTAAACACGGCACAGGAAGTCCAAAACCAGGCAAAAAAAAAAAAGCAGGGGTCTCAAACTCAAATTAAATGGAATTTTTATGTTTATTATAATGTGCGATCTTTTGTTTTTTGGACATTTAGGGGCCATATCCAGGGGCTGAGAGTTTGAGACCCCTGACAGAGAACAAAGACACTGAACAAACAATCAGGAAAAACAACAGCAATCATGCCAACATACCCGTCGATTTGGTCATTGGTTTGTCTGAGTTGTTTTCATGTAGTAGAGTGCTAAAGTTTATCTCAGACCTCTTGAAATCAAGCTTAATCTAAAGTATGTGGCTTTGCTTGATTTCAAGTGCACGAAAAACTGTTTACAGCTCTAAACAATCAGATCTCCAGCGGTAGTCTAGTCACGACATCAAACATGGAGCAGGAAATTCACTTCAAATAGGAATAATCCCTTTAAATTCATATTTCGTGATACATTACTACAGGAAAAGTTTTATTTCATCCTTCAAATCTGTCAAAACAAAAGGAAAATCCACATTTATTCACTTGACTGCTTACAGGAAATTTACGGGGCTTATATTATTTGTAATATTTACTTATATATTTGGTAGAGCATTGATATACAATTATTTGATTTGTAAAACTGCCCATTCAAGGTAGGATCAGTATGAATATATGGTTAAAATTATAATTGGCAAGATGGAGATGGCAACACTGGGATTAGTTCTATGTGTTATTAGAGTGTAGGATCTCAAGTTTACATTTGTAGCACCCTCCCAATGAAAAAAAAAAACTTGTTTGCACTATTGCTTATCAGTCTTATCCAACCGACTGTTGTGTTTACTTGGCAACAGAGATCTGACCGAGATGCCTAGAGTTCAATCTATTTAAAGAAGCAGAAGAATTGAATGACGCCAGATCAGGGAACACCTCTAAAACACAATGACCAAACAATATGCACAGCCTAAGAGAAAGCCAGTGAAATGCAGTGAGCGCACTAATTACATCCCGAGCCACACACACACACACACACACAGACAGAGAGGATGGGAGTGGTGTATTGTACAAAGAAAAAAAAAAGCTATGGAAAGTGCTTTGTGGAGCCAGTGACTCTTCTCTGTACAGCAACGACACATTATTTTAATACTGACCGGTTCGTTCTCATAGTAATTTTCCCAGTGCAGCCTGTGAGGTTTCTTTGTCATCTGGAAGTAAGGTAGATGGGATTAGAGCGACATTCCACACAATGCCTGTTAAACACATGCAGTTTTTAAATGGGAGAACAAAAGCATTAGAGAATATAGCCACATGGTCTGGGTTAGAAAAGGCTATGCTCGGAATGGGGTGCTGTCACACTTCTCATACTATTTTCTTTCCAGTGCAATGTGCACAAAATGACGCATGGGATACTCAGATGACCCGTTACATTAGCTAAAAGGCGCAGTATGAGTTATCCCATAATGCAATGGACTTAATCTGCAATTTCCATGTTTGATCAGTCAATTTTAACCGCAATTTCAATGTCTGTCTTAACTTCTTTTGTGACTAGAAAAAAAAACAAAAAAAAACAAATGCATTCAGTAAATAATTCAAATAGCCTACTGAACAGTATGGCCTAAGTAGTATGCTAGCATACCATTCCGACAAGGCAAAAGCACAAAATGACATATGCGCCAAATAGATTATGACAAAAGATGGCACAAACTGACATGACAGATGCTGAAGCGGGTAATTTTTTAATTTATTTACCCAAGAGAAATTAATGTTTACATTTAGATTGATCAAATTAAGAAAGTATGCAATTATAAATAATCTGGTAAAAGTTTACAATAAAGTAAACTCTATACGGTATTTTAACATTAATATTACAATAGCTAACAAGAAAAACAAAGATTTTAAAATTGTGGTTAATTCGATATGCATTCTATATAATTAGTAAATTAACAAAGTGATACATGCTGTAAAATGTGATTTTTTTGTTGTATCTAATGCATAAATAAATAAACTTGTGCTATGTTAAGAAAAACCTAATAACACTTAATATTTGCTCTTGCCTAACAACCTTTAAAACGGTTTGACCATTAGCAAAAGCAAAACAACTGGCTAGATTAAATCTGCAAGCCACAGTCAAAACTGGGCATATATTTCTGTGAATGTTTTTTATGTGAATTCTCCACATTTTTGAGGCTTTAAGACATTAGAGACGGAAGTTAAGAAAGAGCGACTATAATGGTACTTGGAAAGAAAAAAAAGTTTCTTCCTTATTAAGTTGCCCCGCTCACTGGAGCCGTGGACTTTCGCATGTAGCCCTAACTTGATATTTCTGTTTTTCCTGCTGAATATGTATCTGCACAGAGGAGTTTGTATGTGCAGTCTGCGCCAGATGGACACATGAGATCAAGGACAAAAAGAGGGACTCTTGGCCGGAGACAACAGAGATCCTCTGTATGCGAAACCCCAAGACCTCTGCTAGTGACTGTCAAACGCTGGTCAAAATTACTGAGTAGGAATGGGTCGTGATGACTGTCTAGTCAACCAAAAACCCACTAGCGGTTGTGATATTTTTAGTGTGTGACGGAAAAGCTAGCGAATGTGACTGAGCTGTTTTAAGAAAGCTTCTAATTTTGTTTGCAATGGAAGACACACAAACACAGACATATTAAACCAGAACGGTTATTAACACATGCACTGTTAATATTCCTGAACATTAAACATTTCGTATGACACACACACAAACAAAAGACTGGATGGCTGCGTGCAACAGCTTTTCACACAGAGACAAAAGCATGAGGCAGGTGTGTGTTATGGAAATGAGGGGCATGTTAGGAGCACAGGGTTGCTTTCTGTGGAGGGATTAGGTTTTAAAGCGTCTCTGTGTGCGAGACCACTGGGCCAGCTGAAAGGAATGAACTGTGGAATCTGTTTCCTCCATTTTCCCCTCCTTCCTGTTTGCCCAGTGAGAGTGAATCCGTCAATGGGTCTGTTACGGCCTCAGAGAGCAGCTGCCTGACACGCACTCATGACAAAAACTGACTCCACAAGGGCACACCACAAAAAAAAAAAACTGCTGCCACACAATTTTGTCAACAAAGCTTTGTTGATTTTTTTTAACATCGGAGGTGGTGTGCCATGGTCCTCACATACAGGTACATGTGTTAAACATAATGAAACACTACTCATACCATAAAAAAAATAAAATAAAAAAAAAATCAAGCTTCACTAACTATTAGATTGAAATTCTATCAAGCAGTACTGCACCTTAACAATGGGTAACAACAATCATAAAACAGAAAAGTCGACGACAATGCTGTGTGTAGCTATTACTGCCACACAAAATCATGTCAGAGGACATTTACATACTATAGAGGGACACTCTTGCTGCACCTGAAACAATATATAATTGATCCGTAAAATTAGAATTAACATTTACACTAAAGAAGCAACACAACTGATGTAGCAGAATGTCCAAGCTGTTATTGATGAATTCTAATTATTGAATTAAACCGAATATTGAATAATTCTATTGTAGTGCCTTTTTAAAGATATAGAACCTAGGTTACCAAACACTTTAATTGTATGGAAGAGAGCGGCATGAACATTCTTCAAAATCTCTTTTTGTGTTACACAAATGTTAACATAAACAATTTTTTTTTCCCCTTTAAAGAAACCATCCCAGTATACTCGTTCATATGTGGGTTGACAGCTCCATGTGAAAACAGTGGATCTCTCCATCCACGTTTCAGGATGTTGAGAAACACGCACGCGTGCTTTGTATATATCAATTGCATGTAAAAGCATATATGTCTTGATGCACTCAACAGGACAACCAACAACGAAATAACGGTCTACTGTTGCAGGCTTCAAGCTAGACTCGAAGTGAAAACATTCAAGAAATTGGAAAAGCCCACACAAAAAAGTGACTTCATGGAACATCTTCCGTTAGCCTGACATCAACATGCAGTGACACACTGACATAGTATGTGATGCAAGCGGCCATGAAATCAGAGACCCTCTCCTCAATGAAATTCGATCGCAAGTGGTCACAGGAGATGCATGTTAATGCCAGATGTGAATGGCAATGTGGCTCAGCTGACCACTTGTGATCGGATCATCTGAGGCAAATGTTAATACCAGTAGTAAATAGGGTCACTGATGGTGAGTATGGTGCATGCAGCAGTATCAGTACGTACCTGATTGAGGTAATGGTATTCTTCAGGCTTTTTGAGGTGGAACAATGTCCTTTCCTCTTCACTTGCTCCTGCCAGCAGGTAGTAAAACACATGATAATTCCTGGAAGCACAAACCAATGTAACATCAGGTTAAGTATGAACAATGTATGTGCTTATAAATACAAAAGGGCTGCAGCCTAGTCTAGACGTTTACGCCTCAGAAAATATAAAAATATATATATATATATATATTATTCCGAAATTAAAAACATGTTCATCGAAGAAAAAGGTAATTCAAGTAATTCATAAAAAAAATGTACAAAAGCCATCACTGTGAAAGTTACTTTTGACAGTAACTTTTTTTGCATTGCTTTTTATGGAAATTAACGTAGTGTGTTACTTCTGAGTTACTTTTTAAATCTGGACAGGGCTAGCTTTTAATATTCTCTCGACATGGCAACACAAGAGCTGTCAGTAAAAAAGTAACTCAGATACTTAAAGTATCTAATAAAGTAACAAATTACTTTTTTAATTTTGAAGTAATCTGATTACATAACTTGCTTTACTGCTGACCTTTTAGGTACAAATGCATACCTTCTGAACAGCCCCAATGATAGCTGTTGTACCCGTTTTCTGACACTGTTTGAATGGTATATTTATGTCAGTTTCACTGTATTTTAGTGTGTCTGTATATATAAGATGTCATGTCATTGACCCAGCAGGTAAGGACAAATACTAAGAATAGCAGTTACAGATCGTCACTGTTTTGTCATGTTTTGCATCATATGATGCCAAGCTGGTTTCAGTTTGATATAGCATGTGCCTGATACTAAAGTATAACTGCTGTTGTTTACACCAAAGTCCCAAATACAAGGAAATTATGATATCTTTCATAAACCCTCATGCCATTAAACCAGTGGGACTAGTAATGACAGCCGGCAGATAAAGCTGAGATTCACACACATAAACTGACAAACTCTGACAACAGAAATGATTCCCACATGTTCACTAGTGGATTTATTCCCTCCCAAGCTTCTACCAAAAATAAACCATAGTCTAGCCCAGTATAATAATATTGATATAATTACAAAATATTTAAATTCAGCTGCTGACTTCAGCTGCATTTCTTAACTGTTGAAATGATTATACAACAGCATCAACAAATCATACAAGATCCAGTACCTTTCATTGTGTTCCTGATAGACGAGCCGGGACTTCTCCAGCAGGTATTTCTCCACATATGCTCTGGATAAGAACAAAAACAAAATTATACAGGGGTTCAAACACCTCTACACTCTCAGAAATAAAGAGCCAAAGCTGTCACTGGGGCGGTACCTTTTCAAAAGGTACATTTTAAGAAAGAATATGTGCTTTAAGGTACCAAAACGGACACTTTAGGTACAAATCTGTTCCTTTTGAAAAGGTACCGCCCTAGTGACAGCTTTTGTACCTTTATTTCTGAGAGTGTACAACACTGCAGACAGAGACAAATGCAGCTCTTACCCTCTAACTGTGCCACTTTCCTGATAGTTCACCTGGATGAACTTCCCAAAGCGGCTAGAGTTGTTATTATGGGCCGTTTTAGCATTGCCAAAAGCCTGTGAACACAAAAAACACCATTAGAGAGGTGACCAATGCATGGAGGACTAAAACTTTCAAATGAAAAAAATAAAGAGAGAGGTTTAATTCATATGAAACATATTTGTTCGCTTATCAGCTAAATTTAGATTTCATTTTCAAAATATAAAAAAAAAAATTATATTTAAAAAAATAAAAAAATAAATATAAATATA